>JAHRHZ010000048.1:8591479-8604300 GCA_024137785.1 Ginglymostoma cirratum | reverse complement strand
TTAAATTTTAGCCTCTGTGTACACATATGTTAAATTTTAGCCTCTGTGTACACATATGTTAAATTTGGTCAATGGGAAAACCAATTTAGAATGTAATTCATGATCAATTTTTCTCATTCCCTTGAAAATAAAGGTTAAAATAATATTAAAATATCATTCAAAATTATGATTTGAAATAGTTATTGGCTGGAAAAGAACTTCAGAAACTAAATTAATAATTCAAACATCAAAAAATGATTTGTAGCAAAAAAAAAGTCATCTGCAAAATAGTGACAGAAGAGGCTGGGTAATTCGACCTTTTTTTTCAATAAAGATATCTTATGTAGATTCATATTCATTATTTATAGGTAAGTTTTGATTTAGATGACACTAATTACTAGATATGCAATAATTCCAAATGCAGATTCTATCTTCGCTGGAACTCATTCTGGCACTATATAACCAGAAGAATCCATTGATCGACACACAATGAGCTTAAATGTAGCACCTAATGTTATACAGATGTTCAATACAGTGAGTGATGCACAAGTATATTCCACTTGGGAATGAAAAAAAGCAATTCACTTCACTTTGGTTTGGAGATTCCTGCTTGTATTTATATTACAGGTCAATGTGGCTATTAAGCACTCTGTATTTGACAGTAACACCCATGTTCAAGTTTAAAACCCCAATTCAAGACCGATTTTGATCCAGAGAGAGGCAGTATAATTCTGCCTAAGGATGTATGGGTGGGATTGTGGGACAGTCCTCGGGATTAAAGCTGTTATGCTGGGAAGGCAATGGCCTCGGTATTATTGTTGGAATATAAATCCAGAGATCCCAATAATGTTCTGGGGACCCGGGTTCAAATCTCACCACGCCAGACAGTGGAATTTGAATTCAATAAATATCTGGAATTAAGAATCTAATGATGACCATTAATCCATTGTTGGGAAAACTCATCTGGTTCACCAATCTCCTCTAGGGAAGGAAACTGCCATCCTTACCAGGACTGGTCTACATGTGACTCCAGACACACAGCAATGTGGTTGACTCATAACTGCCCTCTGGGTAATTAGGGATGGGCAATAAATGCTACCTAGCCAGCCTGTTAATCCTGTTAATGAATAAAGGAAAACAACAATTAATATCAAAATCTGGTTTGAAAGGTGATGGGACCAGCTACGTTCTAGAGTAAGGATTTCTGCAACATCTTTGGTCAGTAGCGGTATCTCTTATGATGTTTCAGTTTCATCAGAGAAGGAGGATTTTGAAAAAAAATGGTTTGTCAAGGGAAATGAGCATTGCTGGCTAGGTCAGCATTTATTGCCGATCCCTAATTGCCCAGAGGGCAGTTAAGAATGAGTTGCATCAGACATGAGGATTGAAGATATCCTTTCCTAAATGGCGTATTAATCAACCAGGTTGGCAGTGACAATGATGGTTATGTGGTTAAATTAGCTTTGTAATTTCAGACTTTGTGCTGACTTTAAATTTCATCATCTGCCCCAGTGGGATTTGAATCCATGTAGCCAAAACATTAGCCTGTGGCTCTAAATTACTTGCTCAAATATATTACCTCTATGCCACCAACTCCCTTATACCTAAATGTGAAGATCTTCAGCAGATTATGGCAAAAAGTTATGCAAAATCGACATTTTAATCGCCACATATGTTTGGGAAGCTATAGAGTTAACCTTTATCAGGTAAATGTAAAGTTGAACAAATTTACAAATTATATTTGAGAATCTTTTCACTGCAATGAAAGTATGGTGAGTGTTAGATTGAAGACCCATCACTACTCCTCATTGTGCTTACTGATCTTTATTGCCTCCTTCTCTATCAAAACCCCGATTTTAAAGTCCTCCTTTTACCAATTTCCTTCATGATCTTAATCCTCCCTTTCTTTGTAACTACCTCCAGCTCTCCAAAATTTTTTGTCTCCTCCGGTTCTTGTCCCTTGTACTTCTCTGATTTTGAAATGTCTTGGAATTTAAAGATGCCCAGGAATGCCCTGTCTAATGTACATTTTTGATGAGAGTTAAGCCTTTGGAGCAGGGTAGCAAGAGACAGTTGGGACGAAGTGTATGAATTGAGAGGTAACAGAAACATCCTGCGAAATGGATAGATGGTGTGACTCATGAAAAACCAACTTCAGTATTTCCCATTGTCTCTTGTAACACATGTTGAGACATTGGCAGTGTAATTAATCCTTTATTCTGTGTATTAAGAAGAGTTAAATGATCATACAGGGAAGTTACATACTGAGAGTAATTCTAACATCATTCTCCCACTGGAAAGGTCATAGTGTCGTAGAGTCATTGAGTCAGCACAGGACAGAAGAATACCAGTCAGCCCATCAAACCCATGCTGGAACAGATGCACTCCTGGTCTTACTCCCATTCTATTTTAACTCACCATTGAAACCAATGGAGAATAGTATAGGCAATGTGTGGACAGGGTTCTATTCATGACTCCTCAGATAGTGAAGCCTTCCATGACCGAATGTTGCAGGGGACCTGGACAATATCTAAGACTGACAAGTGATAATTGTGCTTTTCAAGCACAAATGACTGACCATCTCCAACAGGACAGAATCTAAACATGACTTTCAATGGCATTACCATTCCTGAATCCCCCACAGTCAACATCCTGAAGGTTAATATTGACCAGAAACTGAACTGGATTGTCATATAAATGTTGTGGCAACAAGAGCAGTTCAGAGGCTAGGATTCTTGCAACAAGTAACTCACCTCCTGACTCCCTAAAACCTGTCCACCATCTACAAAGAAAAAGTTAGGATTGAGATGGGATATTCCCCACTTCCCTGGATCAGCTTAGTTCCACCGGCACTCAAGAAGCTTGACATCATCCAGGACAAAGCAGCCCACTTGAATGGCACCACATCCAGAAACATTCACATCTACAACATGCACTGCAAAAATTCACCAAGGCTTCTTAGAGATCACTTCCAAACCAATTACCGTGACCATTAAATGGATAAGGGCAACAGAAAAACAGGGTTACCACCATTTTCCTGTTCCCCTCCAAGATACTCACCATCCTGACTTTGAAATGTACCTGTGTTCCTTTAGCGTCACCGGGTCAAGATCCTGGAATTCTCCCTAATGGCATTGTGGGTCTGCCTGTAGCACATGGACTACAGCAGTTCAAGAAGGAACCACCACCATCTCAAGGGTGATGAAGGATGGGCAATAAATGCTAAGCCAGCCAGAATAGCCTATAAAGACAATAACAAAGTTGTCAATTCTTCAGGTTTGCCCTGTATTCTCCAGGTGTTGAAGTAGACTGTTGCAAGAAACGGTGGAGAAAGTTCATAGATGCGTTGAAACTGTTATGGTTGATAAATACATTTTAGCACTCTGTTTATTTGTTCCAAACATTTCAAATATAGAAAGAAAAAATGAAAGCAAAGGCTGTTTGACTAACTGTCCAGAACCATCCAATTGGATAACAAATTTATTCATATTCTGAGTACTGTGGCCTTCTGATTGTGGGGAGGTTGGTCATCCAATGGAGATAGAATGGAGAGACAGTTGGCCAGTTAGAGGCAGTAGGTCATGTGATGAAATCTACAGGATTATGTCCAATCAGAATTTGCAACTACTCTATCCAGCGTAATGGGACTTCTGCCTAGTGAATTTGGTTGAAGTAATTTCGTCTGGTGCTCTTAGTAACTGTGAACAAAGATTTATTGTGAAAAGTAGTCTACATTTGAATTGTCTTCTCTAACCATATAGTACTCCATTGCCATGACAGGCAGGTAGGAGACTTTCTTTCTGGCTCTGTTCCTGGCTTTTCGAAGTTGCCATTAAAAAGTCGAGGCTGTGGGCCATGAAGGAGGTCATAGTACCAGGCTACCTGCCCCTCTTTCACAGTTAAATCCCACACTCAGGTTTCCATTGAAAGGGAGAATACAGTGTCCACCAGCACAATAGCAACCCCAGATCATGTTATTTTAGTTTGATTTTGGTAAGTTTTCATTCTAGCTTTGACAGTTTCCATTGACCTTATGTGCCCCACAATGGACTGTTTAACATGGTTCATGTCTTCTTTAAAAGAGTAGAAACAGACTATTTGCTCCAATAGGTCTGTGCTGATGATTCTGCCCCTTCTCAACCACCTTTATCAGTCCATATAATCAAATCTTTCTGTTCCTTTCTATCTCATGTACCTATCTAGCTTCACTCTAAATGAACATTATCCTGTTCACCTCAACTACCCCCTCTGGCCGTTGGTTCCACATTCGAGTGATTCTCCAAATGAAACTGTTTCTCCTGATTCCTGAACAGAATTATTAGTGTTGGAGTCGTACGGTGGTACAGACCCTTCAGTCCTACCGATCCATGCTGACCATAATCCCAAACTAAACTAGACCCACCTGCCTGTGCTTGGTCTATACCCTTCCAAACATTTTTTGTTCATGTACTTATCCAAATGTCTTTTAAACGTTGTAACTGTACAAGCATCCACCACTTTCTGTGGCAGTTCATTCCACACTCTCTCTGTAAAAAAGTTGCCCCTCATGCCCCTCCACCTTAAGGAACAGACAACTGCCATTCACCCTATCTATATCCCTCATGATTTCATAAATCTCTGTAAGGTCATCCTCCAACCTCCTGCACTCCAGTGAAAAATGGTCCCGGCCTATCCAGCCTCTCCTTATAACTCAAAGCCTCCATTCCCAGCAACATCCTAGTAAATCTTTCCCAAGCCCTCGCCACCTTAATAATATGTTTCCGATAACAATGCGAACAAAACTGCACACAGTACTCCAGAAGAGGCCTCACCAATGTCCTGTACAACTTCAACATGACGTCCCAATTCCTATACTCAAAACTAGTGATGTAGGGTGGAATCTCACAGCATTCTGAACTCTCTGGGCTATGGTCAGATATCTGACACAATCAAGAAAAAAATACAACAAGGCCCATTTCAATGTTAGGAGCAACTCTTTTCCATTGTTTCTGCTTTTGACAAGTGAAGTGGCAAGTTTCTCTAGGCAGTGGCAAATTTCCAATTATGGAGGATTATTAGTTGTTGATAGCCAGACACTGACAATTTGCAGATGCTGGAAATCTGAAACTAACTCAGAGACTGTTGAAAAAACTCTTGATTTCCCACACCACAGGGCCCGCTCCTGCCTAGGGCTGAGCAGGAGGCTGGTCTCCAGCACACTTCTGAAACGCCCAGGGCGTTTCTCCCTCTGCCAGCTGTGGAACTGTCACAGTGAGGTACCCACCAGTCGGTGAACCAAAACGTTTTAAGCATGACATTCCCAGCATGGTGTCAGTATCTGAGCTGGTGCGGGATGAAGCTCTGCTATTGCCTCCTTGGAGACTAAAGTATTCTTGTCCTCAGAGATTGAGGAGGTGTGGGGGGAGCTGGGCATTTCTCTACGGGGCTGGTAGAGATGCTGGTCATACCTACAAGACACAGGACAGAGAAGGTCCTGTGGTCAGTGGTTAGGATAGTGTGCAGCGAATGGCACTGACAGTGGGATTAATGTGAGAGATGCAGGAAAATGAGGAATGGTGCTCCCTCGGTTAGTGGGAAATGGGTATCCCAGCATCTCCACTAGAGCAATCCGGTCTTCTTCTGAGAGAGCCAGGATGCAGTCTTCATTTGGGGTGCCGTACCTAATGTCAAGCACTTCCATTCCATCACATTGGGCTCTCCCTTCCCTATTAGGCACCATTGTCTCCTGTAATGAAAGAAAGGGAGGGAGTAAAATGAAAGTGAGTGGCATGGCTGTTAGTGCTGGTGCAGATGGGCAAAAGGTGGTGAGACATTCCTAGGGAATGAGGGGGCAGCAGGGTTATTGGTGTGGGTGTCTGAGGTGGGGGGTGGTTGGGGTGGGAGTGGGTGGGGAAGATATTGCAGGCAGTAGTGAGAGTAGTGGAGCATGGGCCTTGGTGGGAGATAGGTGCTGCAGTGGAGATAGAGTGAGTGTGCGTGACAAAGAGAAGATTGTGGCACTTATCCTAACACAATGGAAAAAGACACTGAACTTCTTTTGACACTGCAGGCCGTTCCTCTGTACCCTGGAAACAGCACTGATCTGGGTAGCTACATCAGAGGTGACCTCAGACCAGGCTGCCAGGGTCCAGTGACATGGCCTACATTGTGATTGTATCAAGGTCAGCCAGCTGGACATTATAGAGTATGACTTTCCGGATTGGAGTTGTTAATCTGGTCCAATCAGGGAGACCCATCTGATATAAAAGGATGAATGTCAGGGATATTGAGATGGTGGAATGCCTGACTAAGTGATAGGCAGTCAAGGGCTAAACATTTGTAAATAAAGGGCGATTGCTGCTGGTGCTCCAGGGAGACCATTCCTCTCCTTTGCACCACCCTGCCCACCAGGATCCTGTTGATGAATCATGCGCCATTTCCCCATTATTGGACATGTTTAGGTTCTGGCCATTAACGAGCAGGGAAGCTATTGAATACCAGTGCTGGAGTGGCCTCTCAAGGATGGTACAGATGCAAGAGATACTGGTCTTTCGGCAGATACCAGCTGAGTTATTCTGGGTAGAGGGCATGGTAAGATGAGAACAAAATCGGTTGAAATGGACACCAAGGGAGTTAGGGTAGGTAATAAAGGAAATGTTTTAGTAAGATGCAGCAAGAGAACTCACTGTGCCGCGTGACAATAAAAACTCTATCCAACTGGGACTTAGCCACAAAAATGTAAAATTCAGCCCTATGTTATGTTTATAGCAAATGGGAAAAACAGATTAGAAATGAATTACTGGAGCCAATACAGTGAGTAGGCATCGACCAAGCCCAATTTCTTGAGTGTAAGCAAGACATTCCTAAAACAAGGCTCTTAAAAATATTAGCTGAAGGTCACTGAAGTGACTGTAAAAAAAACCCAAAAGTTTGAGTGCGCTAGATTATTCCAGTTATACATGTGTGAATTAATGTGATCTTCAAAACGTGAATGAATAGTCCTTTTGTGGGCGACCCATTGTAAACATTACTCACTTTCCCAGCTATGCTCACATACTCCTCCTACGCTAATGCATAAAAAAAAGGTCTTACAGACTGAGGGCTTTGTGTTCAAACAGTTTGCAATATTAATTGCATGTGGGTTTTTAATGCAGTTTGCAATGTTTGGCTTTTCTCTATGGTGTTGGGTGATATTTGTGATTCCTTTATGGTTACATGATGTTCACTCCACAAGTTACTTTGAGGAAATATTTCGCTTAGCCCGTGAGCAGATGACATTGTTCTTTCCACAAACCCTGTAGAAAGCTAGACTAATTAGATTTCTCCCAACAATCATGTGGGCCATGGCTTCTGAGGCATGGTAATCACCAACACGCTGGCACTCAGCTCCTACCATTTATCACGACAACCCAGTGTTGTGTTTTTGGCTGGGATTTCTAAACCTAACCTCTTCAGAAATGTAGAACATATCTGACACCAGTGGCCTTCTTTGTAGTACAGAATCATTGGAGAAAACTGGGTCTTTTTATATTAGGAGTGGCTGTATTCTGGCATATTTCTTTCGACTATCACATTGAAAAGATTTGGGACACTTAAATAGCTTTCCACCCTGTTATTAAACGAGTGAGAGTGAGCAATTAGGTGAAATGGCAGATTGCCAAGGTTAGTTGGGTGCCAGATGGGTTGGGTGCCAGCCGGTAGAGTTTCATTGTGGTGGGTGGGTAGGGCAATATCTGACTATCCAGACACTGGGCGCTCTGGACTCATGTGTTTAGGAAACAAACCAAGGTAGGAGAGGGATATTTTCCATGCAGTGTATGGTCGTCCCCAGGTCAGGAATGGGTTCCTTTCTTGAGTTTGTTCACTAATACATTCGTGCACGATTCGGGGCACAAGCAGGACAACATAAAATAGCCATTTTTAAGTTCAGGCAATGTTCGTATGTCAGCTCTTTAAAAGTGCACCCATGTATGGGATCATGTTCATTAGTTCAAGGATTTGTAAGTTGCATGTTGATAAATAGGGGGACCCCTGTATTATTACAGGACTTTATGGAGGAGGAGGGGGAGTTTACCATTTGATCCCAATAGTTCAACATGTCAAAAGCTCATAATTACTACTTTTGATACATAAAAGATGCAATTTGCCTGAATTACATAGAATTTTACAGCGTAGGTACAGTCTAGTTGGCTCATTTGCCTGATGTTGGTATTTACATTCCTTACAGTCCTCCTCTCACAGTGTTATGTCAATGAGTTGAACATGAGGTTTGAAGTTGACTCTATCCAAATCTATTTCTACTTCTATTGTAGTATACATAAATATTCAAACTCATCTGGCATGAACATCATGCCTTGCACACGGGCAACTCGTCTCACAGCAGCTGTTAGTCTCAGCTATTGCAACCATGTCCAATGGATTTGCAGTGGGTTTTGTGGCCAGCAGGTACCCTTTTGCCATCCACACTCTGAAAAGAAACAGAGAAAACATTATGACACTTGGTGTAAACATCACTGCAGCTCAAAGTGTCAAAGACCATTCACAAATCTACAGGTCAAAGCCTAGGAATCCTGACTTCCCAAGGTACAAGTCAGGAGTGTGATGGAATACTTCCCACTTGCCTGGATGGGTGCAGCCCCAACAACACTCAAGAAGCTTGACACCATCCGGGACAAAGCAGCCCGCTTGATTGACATCAAATCTACAAACATCAGGATGGTTGAAGAAGTTAAGATTGTTCTCCTTGAAGAGAAGAAGGATGGAGAAGAATTGATCATAGTTTTCAAAATCATGAGCAGACTGGATAATGTAGATGTGTAGAAGCTGCTCCCAGTTGTAAAAGGAAAGAAGAGCCAAAGGGCATAGATTTAAATTGATTGCAAATGAAACAACAATGATGTGAGATATAAACCATTTTCACACTGCAAGTAGTCAGGGTCTGGAATCCACTGAAATGTGGTGGAGGCAGGTTCAACTGAGGCATTCAAGAGAGCATTGGATGATTATTTGGATAACAATTGTGTGCAGAGATTTGGAGAAAAGGCAGGAGATTGGCACTAGGAAACAGAACCTGGCACAGGAATGATGGGCTAATTGACCTCCTGTGCATAAACAATTCTGTTGTTCTGTGATTCACTCCCTCAATTACTGACACTCAGTAGCAGCAGTGTGTACCATCCACAAGATACATTACCGCAGAAATTCAACAAGGTTCTGTGACCGCACCTTCCAAACTACAACCATTGCCACCTAGAAGGGCAAGGGCAACAGATACATCGGAAAATCACCATCTGCAGGTGCCCCACCATCCTGTCTGGAAATTTGTCACTGTTCCTTCACTGTTGCTGAGTCAAAATCCTGGAACCCCCTCCCTAATAGAACTGTGAGTCTGCAAACAGCACATGGACGAAGTGGTTCAAGAAGACAGCTCGCCACCACCTTCTCAAGATCAATGACAGATGGCAGATGGTGAACTGATCATAATGACTGGAAAATGTAAAATTCTGAGATCAATAAAATATCAGATTGAAGCAGGTAATTGGATAATTGATGTAGCAGTTATCAAATGTTAGTGAATAAAACAGGGTTCAATGAATATGATTCGACTGTTGCATTTTCTAATATCCTCGGTGATGCTTTATCAAATGACATTTAAGTCTTTGAACTATGGAACTAATAAACACAATTGATTCTGAAGGAGCTACATGTTTAAGCAGGATAGAATAAAACCTCAGTAGTGCAACATCAAGCAATTCTTTTATTTACCGAGTCAATCTTCATTTGATATACAATTGTAATTTAATAACTAAATTGCTATTTCCCTTATATACTTAAGTCTGTGTGTTATTTACAGCTTCAGCTGTCACTGGGGCTCTCACTTGTGCCTTTGATACCTCTAAATTTGACTATTCCAGTACCATCTGGAGGAGGCGATGGCCTTGTTGTATTGTTGCTGGACTGATAATCCAGAGACTCAGGTTCAAATCCCACCAGGTTAGAGAGAATTTGAAATTCATTTAAAATAAAATCTGGAATTAAGAGTGTAATGATGACCATGGGAAAAACCTATCTGGTTCACTAATGCCTTTTAGGGAAGGAAATCTACTGTCCTTACTTGGTCTGGCCTACATGTGACTCCAGACCCACAGCAATGTAGTTGACTCTTAACTGCCCTCTGGGTAATTAGGAATGGGTGTTAAATACTGGCCTGGCCAGTAACTCCCTCATCCAGTCAATGAATAAAAAAAGGTTCCCAAGTTGGGCTGCATGGTGACACAGTGGTTAGCACTGCTGCCTCACAGTGCCACGGACCCGGGTTCGATGCCAGCCTTGGGCAACTGTCTGTGTGGAGTTTGCACATTCTCCCTGTGTCTGCATGGATTTCCTCTGGGTGCTCTGGTTTCCTCCCACAGTCCAAAGATGTGCAGGCTAGGTGGATTGGCCATGCTAAATTGCCCGTAGTGTTCAGGGAGGTGTAGATTAGGTGGGTTATAGGGGGATGGTTCTGGGTGGGATGCTCTGAGGTTTGGTGTGGGCTTGTTGGGCCGAGGGGCCTGTTTCCACACTGTAGGGATTCTATGATTCTATGAAGGTCAATCTTCCATAAACATGAAATGATCCAAATATCTTAGAGATAGTAAAAACTGCTGATGCTGGAATCAGAGATAATACTGTGTGGAGTTGGAGGAACACAGCAGCCCAGGCAGCATCAGAGGAGCAGGAATGTTGACGTTTTGGGTAGGGACCCTTCCTGCTGCCTGGCCTGCTGTGTTCCTCCAGCTCCACATGGTATTATCTCTGATCCAAATATCTTGCCTCTATCCTCACTCACACCAATTACAATCCATACAACATCCTCTGATATCAGAAATCTGCTTTTGGTTCCTTAATTTTGAAATTATCCTTATTGTTTCCAAATCTCTCCAAGACCTTGTCTCTCCCTATCTGTGTAATTTCCTCCAGCCCACAGTCAACCCAGAAATCTGGTTTTTCTAATTGTGGTGCCTTGAGCATCTTCTGATTTTAATTGTTACCCGATTGGGGGCCACACGGTCAGCTGTCTGGACCCAAATCTGGAATAGTCTCCTTGTGATAAGGGTTTAAAATATATTATTACTACTTGAGAATTCCGTTCTGAAGTAGAGGTTTTTGATTCTCAATTTGTGAAAGTGACTTTTCTTTTTAAGGGTGAGAAGCTCTATTTCTTTTGGCAAGGCAACATTGCAAAGTAATCACATTACTAAAGCTAAAATGGCTAGGTCACACAACTGCTGAGATAATTGCTGGAGTGTTTACTTCATTGATTTTTTACGACCTAGAGAAAGCAAGGCCAGAAGCCAGAGTGAGTTTAGTTCTGAAAAATATCCAGGTCAGCAGATGGCTGTTTAATAGCTTACAGGTTGTCAATGCCTTGAGTATCTTTTTAAGATCTCCACAAGAAAGTTTGTTGATTTAGCCTGTATCTGTGTGTTTCAGGGACAGGCAGCATGACGGTGAATCACATCTGGTAAATGTGCAGAATGCTGCCTTCAGAAAACACCAGTAAACTCTTCAGTTGAGTAAGAAACTAAAGGGTGAAAATAGGAGATCTATTTCCATTAGGTTGCCAGTCCATAAAGGTTATTGCTGGGAAAAAGAAATCTCTCTTTGTGCCGTTAATGATAATATCTTTTCAAATTCTTTTCTGTAGTTTTCTTTTCATCTTTTCACGCAATGAACTTATATTCTTTTGTCAGCCTTTTACAAATATGTTTAGTGACTTACTACCATGGTAATCAAATAGCAAAAATAAAACTTTGATCTATCACATTTATTCCGGAATCTAACTCATCCAATCAGTTGGGATCACAACATCCTTAAAATTCTATGCTTTTCAAATAAATTTAAAATCCAGCAGATGCTGGAGATGTGAAATAAAAACCAAAAGTGCGGGAGAAACTGATCAGGTCCAAAAACAATTCATACGAGACTCAAAATCTTACACTGTTTCTCTCTCCAAAGGTGCTGACAGACCTGCTGAGTTTCTCCAGCACTGTTTTTTAATTTCTTTGCGTTTCTACTGCTCTTACCCATTTTAGGACACTTTTTTTTAAATCCACACGTTTATCCCAAAATCTTCTTCCATGGTGCCAAACTTTTCTCTATAATCCACCTTGCTCCTGAGGGCTTTTTCATTTTGTTAAATGTGCTATATAAATGCAAACAATTGTTAGTTCCAGCCAGAAGCAACTCTATTTGAAACAATCAGCTGGAAATGCTGTGATTTCTCAGAACAATATGTTAAAGGAAGTAGGGCCTCATGGGATACAAGTTTCTGAAATCCTGAGAGATGAAAGATTGTTCCCAAATGTTGATAGATTTATTACTGGATTGAACAGAGGGAAACAGATGGAGGGTTATCTCTGAAGAATATTTTTAATATTGATGTTTATTGGAACATGACAGGCACACATGCTGAGCAGGGAAACATCAGTATGTTCACCGAACATGCGTCATGCTTATGAAAGCTGATGTATCATAACTGGACATTTTCTACCACATCAACTCCACCCAAAACCATGAAATTACCTGATAGTGAAGTCGTGACACTCTCAGGGCCAATAAGGGGAATAACGTACTCTGATTAATTCTTCTCAATTCCCCTCAGGAGATCAAAACCAGTCAGAGAGATCACACAAACTATGTGTTTTCTTGGCAAACTATGTGTTTTATAAGAGATAAAAAGGTACTGCAGATGCTGGAGAATCCGAGATAACAAGCATGGGGCTGGATGAACACAGCAGGTCAAGCAGCATCATAGGAGCAGGAAAACTTGACGTTTCGGGCCTAAACCCTTCATCAGAAACCCTTCATTTCTGATGAAG
>JAHRHZ010000048.1:8552641-8586479 GCA_024137785.1 Ginglymostoma cirratum | reverse complement strand
CAAAAATCTGAAGAAGGGTCTAGGCCCGAAACGTCAGCCTTCCTGCTCCTCTGATGCTGCTTGGCCTGCTGTGTTCATCTAATTCTACACCTTGTTATCTCAGATTCTCCAGCATCTGCAGTTCCTACTATCTCTCATTTGCAAATCTATGCTGGTTTTCCACAATTAACCCAAGTCTGTCCAAATGCTAAGTGTTCCTCTAGACTGTTTAGGATCTGGCCAGTTATTGTCTTTGTTTGCCTCATTTATCCCCTCCAAATGCACAACCTCACAGTCCTCAGGATTGAATTTCACTATCACTCTTATCCTCACCTGAACAGTCCCCTTGCACTTTCTGACATCCTTGCTTAACTTCATCAAAACGGTGAGTTTCATATTGTCTCCAACTTCCTAATCATTTCCCTACCCTCAGGTCTGAATCATTGAGATATACCATAAACGTCAAAGTACTCAAAACTGAGCCCTTCAGAACTGCCAACAGAAATAGTATTCCAGTCACAGAAACACCCGTCAACAATAATAATTTCCCTCTGCCTTGAGCCACTTTTGGATCAAACTTTCCCCTGAATCCCATGAACTTTCCATTTACCATTCAGTCTGACATGTGGGAGCCTTTCAAAGCCTTGTTGAAATGTATGTACATTACACTACATTGACTCTCTTTGTTACTTCCTTAAAGAATTCAATCAGGTTCCAAAACACAACCTTCACTGCGTAAATCCATGCTGACTGTCTGCGATTAATCTACGCCTCTCAAAATGAGGATTTATATAATCTCTCAAGTATCTTGCCAATGATTTACTCAGCATCGAGGATAAACCTGAAATTACTTGGGTTATTTCTTCCTCATTTTTCAACAACACAGGATGTTGCCTGGATTAGAGTGTCTTAGCTATCAGGAGAGTTTGGGTAAACTTGGATTGTTCTTACTGGAGGGTCAGATGCTGAGGGATGACCTGATAGATCTCTAATAATTTATGAGAGACATGGATAGGATGGATTGGAGGAGTCTTATTCCCAGGAAACGTCAAATACAATAGGTCATAGGGGTGAGAGGGGGAATTTTAAAGGAGATGTACGAGGCAAGCTTTTTCAATACAGAGGGTGGTAGGTGCCTGGAATGCGTTGTCAGGGGAGGTGGTTGAAGCAGATATGATAGGAATGTGTAAAAGGCATTTAGGCAGACAGGTAGGGAATAGAGGCATAATGACCATGTGCAGGCAAATAGAATTAGTTTAGAATGGCATCACGGTGCAGACTTGATGGGCCAAGGGGCCTCTTCCTGTGCTATATGGTTCTATATTCTATGTAATATAAATCAAGCAGTTCTCCAGTTCTCTCGTACCACGTGTGATGCTGGGAAGGATTGGAAAATTTAAGTTGTGAACCTCTGCTACTTCTTGCCTTTCTACCTACCATCTCTTCCATTTCTGTTGATTTATGCTCTTCCAAGATGTTAATGCCTTAATATTTTCTCCGTCATTAAGTTTATCCCATTTGTAATTTCACACTCTTCCAATAGCAAGCATCTTCTTCATCCTTGTATTTTATGGAAAAAAGATGTAAGCTATTTCATTAAGAACCAAGCCTTCATCTTGCACATTGACATACAAGTTGCCTTTTTGGTCACTGATTCCCTGTGGTCTTTGCCCATTTTTAAGCCACACAACCCTATAAGAGAAGAAATTCCTCTTTATCTCTGTCTTAGATGTGTGACCCTTTATTCTGAGATTATTTTCTCTTGTCCTACACTCTCCCACAAAGAGATACAACCTTTCCACATCCAAGCTGTCAAGTCCCATAAGAATCTTTTATGTCTCAATATCGTTGCCTCTCATGCTTTCATATTCCAAGTACAAACCTGATTCACTCCACCTTTCCTCATAAGATGATCCTTCCATACCTGATACTCGGTGGGTCAATGGTTAGCATTGCTGTCTCACAGTGGTATGGCCCTGCGTTCAATCCCAGTCTTGGGTAACTGTCTGTGTGGAGTTTGCACATTCTCCCTGTGTCTGCATGGGTTCCCTTTGGGTGCTCCAGTTTTTTCATACAATCCAAAAATGTGCAGGTTGAGGTACACTGGCCATGGTAAGTTGTCTGTACTGTCCAGGGATGTGTAGGCTAGGTGGGTTAGTCTTGGTAAATGTGGGGCTACAGGAGTAGGGTGGGGGTCTGGGTCTGAATGTGAAGCTCTTCGGAGTGTCGGTGTGGAACTGATGGGCCAAATGGCCTCTTTCAGCACTGTAGAGATTCTATCTGTTAACCTATCTAACCAGTCTTTTCCTATCCTTTTGAGGTATCTGACCATCTTCCTCCTTTCTAGTTACATTCCTGTAATTTTAACCTTTGGAATGTTTGAGATTACATCCTACACAGCCAAATCCAAAGTGGATTTGAGAGACAGTGCTCACATCCAAGCATTTGACAAGCCTCCCAACTTACACCCATGGCAGACACTATGGAGTCAGAGAGTCATAGAGATGTACAGCACAGAAACAGACACTTCGGTCCAAATTGTCCATGGTATCCTAATTTAATCCAGTTCCATTTGCCAGCATTTGATCCATAACCTGAAAACCCTTACGATTCATGTACCGATCCAGGTGCCTTTTAAATGTTGTATTTGTGCCAGACTCAACCACTTCCCCTGGCAGCTTATTGCAAACACGCATCACCCTCTGTGTGAAAAAGTTGGCCCTTTCAAATCTTTCCCCTCTCAACATAAACCTACGCCCTCTAGTTTTGGACTCCCCTTCCCTGGAGAGAAACTACCTTGACTATTCGTCCTATCCATGCCGCTCATGGTTTTATAAACTTCTGTAAGGTCACCCCTCAGTCTCCAACGCACCATGGAAATTATCCCCAAGTTATTGAGAGATTCCTGGTCAGCCATGTGATAGAAAGTAATTGGACCACCACTATTCATTGCTCCAGGTTACAAAGTGCATGTAAGAACTGCCACCCCAACCCATTGTGAGGCTGGTTGGTTTGGGTTGGATCTATAATTGCTGCAGATTAGATTGATGCCAACATCTTGGGATTCAATTACCTGTTTCAGATGGGTTGGATTCATCTCCCTCCTTCTTGCCCTACCTGTTGTAGAGGTCACAGTGCTAATGGGTTGGACTAAACTCCAGGCAGAGCACTGAATAAAGACAAGGTCCCCAAAGACCTGAAGATTAATACCTACTGAAAAGAGCAGTAATTCTTATTCCAACCTGTGGGAAAAGCACTGTTTATCTCACTCTCCTTTGAACTTTATAAGAGCTCATTTCTGAAATAAACAGACCCATGGATAGCACCAATCGAGGTTTAAAAGGTGCATGTTTTGCACTGGTGACTCAGTTCTCTTCCTTTGATACACAATTGTTCATTCATCAAAATGAGCAAGGAACATAGTCATGACAGACTTAGATAAATGTCCCTCTGCATTAGTCAGTTTGTATATCTGCCCTTTGTACTTCCAGCGCCCATGTGAGCTTTTTTTGAACCCTTAATGACACATTCCCACGTCACTGCAGTATTGCTAGCTTTTCCATTTGCCAAGTAATCAGACGTAGACAGCAGGTGGTATGTGGGGGAGTTGGAGAGTCAATAATTTGAATCCTCGCTTTCTGACCTATTCGAGTTATGATGTCAAGCAGGGGCTGGCAGTATGACTAATTACTGATGCCAAACAGGATTAAAACATGCATCAGTCTGTGATGTTTCCCAACGGTGATCCAGCAACTGTATAGGACAGATTCTGAGATTCAGATGTTACTAACATTAACCTTTTCGTGAGTTTGGTGTTCAATGAAGTGAGGGATATGGTATTGCAGAATAAAACTTGTTTATCAAACAAGTGTGTCAACAAAAAGCAGGATTTAAAATTTAATTGCTGCACAAATATTTTTATGTTTAGCCTTCAGAACTATGTATCAGCCTAATACAACTATTTCACCTTTAAACTGATAGTTGGAATTGTGCTGCCTTTTGCTTTTGTTATCTTTCGTTCATCAAAGTCTTGACTTTATTTCATTACAATATGCTGGGTTTTTGTGTTTCCATTGCTCCAACCAGAAGTCCACTCCTTCAACAGCATCAAATGGCTCTGCCCAATGACATAAACAACATCTGTCACTGTGATTGTGGTGAACAATCCCCCAACATCATTGTCAGCCACTGACTTTTTAGTTCTGTTTTCTCTCCACAAATGCTGCCAGGCCTAGTAAGAACTGCCGATGCTGGAGTCAGAGATAACAGTGTGGAGCTGGAGGAACACAGCAGGCCAAGCAGCATCAGAGGATCAGGAAAGCTGACATTTTGGGTCAGGACCCTTCTTCAGAAGGGTGTGAAGAAGGGTCCCCACCCGAAACGTCAGCTTTCCTGCTCCTCTGATGTTGCCTGGCCTGCTGTGTTCCTCCAGCTCCACACTGTGTTATGCTGCCAGCCCTGCTGTGTTTCTTCAGCACTTTCTGCTTTTGCATCTCTCAGGGAGGATCTCTTGCCTTCCTCAGATATGACTCAACTCCTAGGCGGTTCACACAGATGTGTGCTAGCGTCCCATCTTTCAACTCCTTAAGAACAATGACTCCAAGGTACAGGATGCCACCTTGGTCTGTCAATTCATCTCTATTTGCCCACTACTCTCCTATAGCAACTTACTTGATGCTCTTGGTCATCCTTTCGTCACCACTTCTTGAAGCACGTGGGCAATTGCATTTGTCGGGTAGTCTGCTCAACTTAAGCAAGGTGCATGTCAAGATGATTTCCCAAGTAGGACATCAAGGAAAGGAAAGGATTTTTCCATTTCATTTGAGCCCAGGGTGGAATCCAGTAAAACAGGTAAGGAAATTCTGACATCCAGCTGTGCAAGTCAAAAGAGAGCTTTTGCAGATCTTCCTAGTGTGGGTCCATATTGTCAGCTGGTTGGACAATATAATAAATGTTGTGAAGACTTCAAGCAAAGGCTGTTCAAAAAAAAGGATATAAAACGGCACATATTATGCACTCAAATGCTAAAGAGAAACGTGGTGATAGATGCATAGTCAACACCTGTCATCCATCAGCCTCAGGCTCTTAGAAGGCAACCTCATCTCTGGGTGTGTCTGGTGGAACTCCTGAGTTGCATTTCAGCTATTCATTACTCATCACAGATTGTCTCGGAGTTATTTATCAACTGTGCAAAATCAGTTCCTTCATCTTTTAGCTTTCTTCTGGGCAGAGTTCATTTAAATAGGTTGCACAGTCTGGCCCCTACCCGGGAGAATGATCGTTATATGCAAATACATTTTAATGACAGTAGATAAAAGAATTAGGACGCTCAGCTATCTGGGAGGTGCCTTTTTATCCCAGATAATTATCTTTCGTTCCTTTCTTGTTCTCAACTAGACAATTATTGATGTATTTTGCAGACTTAAGCTAAAAAAAAACTGCTGATGTACGTTATCTCACCAGTCCCTACCAGCAGTCAGTATTTGGTTGCAATGAGACAAATGAATTAGATACATTGGATAAATTAGCTCAGAATTTTAGTAGTTCGCTATTTTCTATGTATGAAAGAAAATTATTTTACTTTATGTAGATCCATAAACACAGGCAGGGAGATGGTGGGCTGTAATTCATACTCCCCAGTTAATGGTCTGGAGATATTGATTTGAATCCCCCCACAATTTAAAACCAAATTAATAAAAGCCTTGAGTAGGGCACCTAGCTCTGGACCAGGAGGCCTGGATTCAATTTCCATCCGCTCCTGAGGTGTATAACAACATGTCTGAACAGGTTGATTAGTTTAAAAACAAAGTCTGGAGTTAGGTGGAATCTTGTGGCACATTGGTAATGTCCCTACCTCTGAGACAGGAGGCCCAGGTTCCAGCTCTATCTGCTCCAGATATGTGTGATAACATGTCTGAACAGGTTGATTAGAAAAATATCTAAAAGGCATCTGGAATTGATAGTCCCAATCTAACTTTGTTGGATTCCATGAGAAATGTGTCTTTGAAGGAATAATCAGTAAACTTCTGCATTTTTCATATTTCCAATGTGGAGATAATATATTCACTATATTTGAAACTACAAGTGAGACTTTTCTTATAAATTAAAATGAGCTCCATCCTGGGCTCAAATCCACATTTGAAATGGAACAATCAAATAAGTTCCCTCCCCTTCATGTCCCAGTTAGGAATTCAGACAATGGGACCTCTGTTGCTGTCAACATAAACCCACACTGGTCAGTATGCACATTAGGATTCCTACCGTTCCAAATGCTGTAAGATTGACCTTATCAGCAACCTCATTAATAAGACTCAAGCGACACACTGCAAACTTAGTGCTGAAATATGCATAGCATCCTCCAGGAAAATGGGTATAATGATCAGATCATTTCATACTGTTTATCACACAAACTCATGAACGGCCCTAAGACAGTCATCTCGGTCCTAAAAACGTGTCCAGTCTACCTCAGAAGGGCAAGATATCTCAAATATTCAATGTACAGGTGAAGCTACCTGTTTCTTGCTGCTTCTATGCAGTAGCAGCTCAGATGGTGTTTGTGACTAACAGGATGCTGTCATTAAACCAAAAGGGAATTCTTCCGATCACACAAGACTGGTGCTTTTGTATCAAACAGCACGTCCCTTCAACTGTTCATAACAAATGAGGTGTTGACCTGCCCCATCCAGCTTATGTTTGCTAAATGTGCAAAACAGTGTCTAACATAAGATACAATTCTCCAATTGGACAACATTTGATGGATAATCTGGAATGTGAGAGGAATAAAGCTGACACCCGGTATAGGGCTGTGAGTTGGGCTTGTGGTGCAGTGCACTTGTCTGTACAGGGAGCTACATATATTATTATATAGAGACCTGTTCTTTGCAGACAGGAAGAACATGTACACACTGCACTTGTTTCAACTCAACTAAATAGGAAACAGCCACTCAATGGTTCATTTCTCAGGGCAATGCCCTGGCCAACCCGCCTGGGCTGAAATTTAGCAAAGTCTGGCTGTTAACTGTCAATCAACATTAATGGGTGCATCCTCCATGGCAAAGTATTTACCAATCAGAGTTCACTTGTCAACCAATCAGCACTCCCCTCTCATTCAGTATAACTGTTGGTTTTCCCTTGTCATTGGCATTCTTGTGAAATGTCCTCATAAGTGCAAGAATAAATCTTCAAAAAAGTCTGTCCTTTTCCAGCAATACACAAAAGTTTTCATTTAAAGTGGTAATGCAGTCAATCAAACGCGAAGTGACAGACTGCAAGTGTTTTAGAATTATGGTCGGTAACATTAATGGTTTTTTGTTCTATGACTCAATGCATTAGAAGAACAATGGGTAGCATTTATCTTGACCTGATATTTATAAACGGTCCAACAACATGCAGGAAATGAATGGTCTGTCCTCAGAACTATGGAATGGTGCAATGTATTATCACCTGGGAATCAGAGCTAGGAACAGCAGAAGCTAAGCTTATATAAGCTTAAAGAGGCTAATTTCAATATAGGAAGAACAAATTCAATACTTTGACAATACCATATCAATGGATATATAGAACACCCAGAATAATACAATCATAGATTAACACAATACAGACAAGGCTGTTCAGCCCATTGAATTTTTACCAACAAAAACTAGTCTATATCAGGAACTGGAGCCATTCTAGAAATAAATAGAATGTGTGATGAGGGGATGGGTGCTAACACTGTCAGGTTCTTGTTGATAGGTGAATTTGAGAGGGACAATTCTCTTTCACAATTGTTATGGACCAGACCCAACTGAAATATTTTAAGAAGGTATGCTAGACCCTAACATTTTCTTATTTTAAAGGCAAATGTAACATGCTGTGTTCCAGATGCAATTTGATTTATCAAAGTATTTGACATTAGGCAAAACAATTTATTTAACACTGAACTTAAAATACAACCGAAGAAAGAGGAATTTAGAAAATCTTAACTCTATTAGAAAACTTAACAGTATAATGGATACAGTAACTACTACGAATTTACTGTTCCTATATCGTAACCTCCCTTAAACACACCCCTTGGCAAAAAGGCAAATTCAAAAAAATAGATTTGTCTCACAGGTAACCCAGCAGGAGGAAGAAACCCCAGAAACAGAGAGAAGAAAAATATCACTTCTGTTTCTTCAAGCCCACAACAGCAACTGCTTAAAGCTAAAGCTAAAAACTAAAAAAAAACTGAGAAAGCCTTGTCTGTGAGAGCTGGCTGCACTCAGCCAGGCTGCCTCTATTGTTCCAGCTTAAAAAAAAACCCCAAAGCCTCATAAGCTGTTTAATACATGGGTCTTCACTAGCCAGATTTTCACCTCTGTCTTAAAACCTCTCTTCAAATAAAAAACGGAACAAAACAACCTCTTAAAGCCACAGCATTGTCACACAATTAACTTGTGATACAAAAGGGGAGTGAACAGAGCAACAGATTGCATTTGAATAGCTTCTGATGCTTTCAATCAGCCATAAGCAACTGGCATCACTTAGGAAGGATTTTGTATTTTTCCAAGTAAAGCCCTTAAACTAAAGAAGAGCTTACTTCAGCCAGGCTGAGATCATAGAATTGGTCCGGTTCCTATCTTGGTTTTACTATTTATAGCTGTAACTTCAATTCACATCTGGAGTGGAGCAGGAATAAATTAGTTGCTTGGTGTGATATTTGATGATTTCCTGGGATAAACCCATTTGGCAGGGACTGTTTACCGTCCCTCCAGACTTCATTGATCGTTTTGTCAAACGCAGTCAACTTTTTGAATTGTATTAAATCTCGCCTTGACCTTCCCTGCTCTGAGGGCAACAATCCCTGTGTTTTTCATGATTTCACAAAATTTAGGTCTTTTCATCTTTGCTCACAGCCTGACAAGGTTCCTTGGTCCCATCAATATAATTTCTTCAAAGCACAGAATGCATTGCACTTTTTAAATAACCTTATCAGCATGCATTGCCTCCTTCAAAGATTTCTTTACATAAACTCCAGTTCTCTTTGTTGCTATATCCCCTTTAATATTGAAGAGTTGCCAATACTTAAGGATTGTACTGCAGTCACCAAGAGCTAAAGATTACCCAAGCTCCTAACCAGTGCTGTGAACAAGCCCAGAAGAAAAGTCTTGGAAACTTTAATAATATTGCATTTTTTATACAACATTATTGGAGAGAAGGGTAAAAAAGGAGGCAGTTTGACTGTCTGAGTGTTTACTAGGGCTTTCATGATACCTCCAGGAATATACGTAGCCAGAACTGGCAAGCTTAATATCACTTGGCTTCTTTGCTCCTCTCACCATTTACATCAGTTATGCATTAAAGGTTGAATTTTTAACATCTTAGTTTAATATTTTAGTATTTTGTTGTAGATTTTCTCTTATCCTGAAGGCGTTTTCTCAGGCTGCGGCTGCATGTCTCAACAAAGTGGTCATTGCTCATCTTTGAATCTCAACTCTGCTCTGTGTGTGTGTGTGTGTGTGTGTGTGTGTGTGTGTGTGTGTGTGTGTGTGTGTGTGTGTGTGTGTGTGTGTGTGGGTGGGTGGGTGGGTGTGAGAGGCAGAGAGTGTGTGTGTGTGTGTGAGAGAGAGAGAGAGTGTGTGTTTGAGAGAGAGTGTGTGTGGGTGTGAGAGGGAGAGACCGTATGTGTGTGTGTGTGTGTCTGTGTCTGTGTGTGTGTGAGAAAGAGAGTGTGTGTGTGTGAGAAAGAGAGTGTTTGTGTGTGAGAGAGAGTGTGTGTGTGAGAGAGAGTATGTGTGTGAGAGAGTGTGTGTGTGTGTGTATTTCTATACTTGTGTGTGTACACATGTGTGTGTGTTTGTATACATGTGTGTGTGTGTTTGTATACGTGTGCGTGCACGTGTGTGTGCACATGTGTATACGTGTGCATGTGATCGTATATATGTATGTGTGTCTGTGTACTTAGACAAGCTATTCGCCCATGGTGTGCTGAGCAGCACCCTGTGTTGCCCAAACCCCACAGCTAAACCTGGGCATCTGAGACTGATCATTGCAGGCCCCTTTCTCTAGACTTGTGAGGTAGAGGTCTGTAGGACCCACCAATGTGAAGTCCTTCAAAGTGAAACAGCATTACACTCAGACCCATACATTGTACAGGACATAGACCTGCAGCCTCCCTAATCCCTGGTGATCCAAATGAACTAGCTCCCTTTGCGCTGTACACCTTCCTGCCCCAGGCATCACTGACCACTTCATTCATACCAATATTTCTGCGCATGGAGGCCAGGGAAAGAATAGGGACCACGAGGTGCCAACAGAACCTGTAACCATCGTGTAAGCGGACTCTTATCATAGCCTTCCCTGGTTCATCCTGTACAGACATGATATTAGAATTCATGGTGGCACAGTTGTATTCAGGGCTGCAGAGAGAGTAAAAAAAAACAGATGTAGTAAGACAAAATCATGTTTATCCAAACATGTACAGTGCAATATCACTTGTGTTACCAAATTGCCAATAGATTTTTGTTTCTCTTACTCTCACACCATCTCAGTGTAGTCCCTAGCTCCAGAGGAAGGCCCAGATATCCTGAGAGTCTCGTTGCCAGAGGTAAGTGACCCTCCACAGCTTAAACTTTCAAGGCTGGGATGGGGGAGTAGGAGTTGAGATGAAGGACATGGACACCTCTGAGAGGAGACATCGGGAGAGGGGTCTGGATATCTACTGGCACTGCCCCATCTCATTGTGTGGAAGGTAATGCCTTCCAGGTTCCCCATCTCCTGGTCACCATTCTTGTAGTCCCGAGAACGAGTGTCTATGGCAATGGAGTCTGGGTGTGTGCTCTCTCACGCAGCCCCTGAGGGCGCTGAACCTTGCTGACCATGGCACTGCCAACCTGTACATGGAGGCAGCATTACTCACTGCATTGCTGCAGCCTCTGGGCAATGGGGACCATTGTGCCCCACATCCCTGCCTGCTGCTCCTGGTCCTCCCTGTCTGTGTGGACAAAGTCCCTGATTATCCACAGCAAAGGCTCCTCTCCAACCTGGTACTGGGCAGGAGCCTAGGGGTCTCCGGCACACCTCCAAGTGCCAGTGGCCCAGAGCATTTCTCCCTCTGCCAGCTGCGGAGCTATCACAGTGAGGTACTCACCACCATGTGCTCCCTTCATGGTGTGATATTCCCACCCAGTGTCAGTATCTGGGCCGTGTGGGATGTAGATGCCAGCTTTGCTGATGCTTCTTCCTAGCCCTTATACTCTCTTCCTGAAAGGTTGAAGAGATGCCTTCTTAGAATCATAGAATCCTACAGCGTGGAAGCAGGCCATCCAGCAGATTGAGTCCATACTCACTGTCTGATCAGCGTAACACCCAGACTCACCACCACTTCTCCCCCCCCCAACCCTATCTCTGTAACATCTGGCCTATGCATCCCTGGACACTATGGGCAATTTACAATGGTTAATCCAACTAACCTGCACATCTTTGGACAGTGGGAAGAAGCCAGGGCACCCAGAGAAAACCCATGCAGACAAGGGCTGAATGTGCAAACTCCACACAGACAGTCTCCCGAACCCTGATCAAAAAGTATGTCGGATTTTGTCCCTCGGTGGTCTCAAGCCACCAGGTAACAGCCGGATGTGCTAACCCATTACCCATAGAGATTGGAGCTATGATGCTGCTTGGCCTGCTGTGTTCATCCAGCTCTACACCTTGCTATCTCGGATTCTCCAGCATCAGCAGTTCCTATTATCTCTCACCCATAGAGATTGGCCTTCTGTCGGGGAAGCCCATTTTTCCATCAAGGTTGTGGACATTCTGCTGCAAGACACAAGAGTGAGAAGGTTTCCCAGCCAGCGGTGAGGAGTGGTATGTAACGAATGACACTGACATCAGGAAGCTAGCTGTGGAATGATGATCAGTACTTAATCACTGGGCAAGACATGCATGTCTTGGAATCCCTGCAGGAGCATTCCCAGTCTTCTCCTGCAGGAGACAAGATTCCCTCCTTTTAGTGGGTGAGCCGCCTAAAGTCGGACACCCTTCGGGGCCCTTTCTGCCCTATTGTGGGCTGCCTTCTCCTGGAAGGAGAGAGAGGAGGCCCAGCTGTTACTCTTGACATTTTCAGGGGAAAGGTAATGAGGTATTCCAAGGGAGTGAGTAGGCAGCAGTGAGGCCATTCAGCATCAGTGGCCTGGGAGGTCAGGACAGAGTCAGGGCGGGTGAGGGAAGATGTTGCAGGTGATAGTGCGACTGACAAGGCGTGAGTCTTAGCAGGAGGTGGGTGCAGCGTTGGATTAGGAATGAGGGTGCGGTGGCAGAGAAAAGAATCTGGCACTTATCCTGGCACCGCGAGGATGCTCATTAACCTTCCTGAGGCACTGCTGGCCATTCCTCTAGATTGTACTGACCTGGTGGAAACCTCAAAACAAAGGGAGGAAGAGTAATGGAACTCAGGGTCGGCTGGCTTCGTCTGCTGGCCCTCCTGGAAGAAAATGACCCTCCTCACACCGCGCCATCCACTAGGAACTTTTGTCCCACTGAGAGAACCTCTTTGCCACGTTCTGAATGGCTGTCCGACACTGAATAGGGCAGCTACGGAATGCTAGTACTCACCCGGGTGCACAGCGGCATCTTAAATAAGGCATGGGTGCCAGTCCAGCTGGTCTTCCAGTGGATAGCTGATGAGTAGTGAGTTCTTCCAGGGCTCTGTATGCAGTAAGATGGAGCTAGAGTTTGACAAGAAAGATACCGGAGAGGCAGTTTAGGTAGTTAATGAAGTGCATTTGTTAAGATACGAAGAGAGAGTTCGCTGGGGCTCACACTGAAAACCCTCTGAGAAAACTGACTAAACTGACACTTAGCTAAACCAAATAAGATTCAAATCCTATGATTTGAAATGGAGATAGTGCGATGTAAGAAAATTCCTTTTTTATACAATGAGTAGCGTGGGACTGGATTGTGCATCCTAGAAGTGTGTTGGAGGTAGAGTCAATTGAAGCATTAAAGAGGACATTAGATGGCGATTCAAATTGAGACAAAGTGCAATCATTTGGGGAAAAGGCAGAGTTATGGAGAGCTGACCGTCCTTCTGCATTGTAACAGTTCCATTACTCTTCCTCCCTTTGTTGCACTGAGACTGAGTCGGTGTCTTGGAAATTGAGAAGCTCAGAAAGAGTAAGGGAGGTCAAAACCAGCACAAAAGCATTACAAAGCAGTGCAGGAAAAAATAGGAGGATGTAGAGTTTGAAGAGATGGAGTAAAGGTTACACTTGACCAATCCTGGAATAGACGTTCATCGGAAGAAATGAACAATCTGGAATTTCCAAAGTAGTTGCATTCACATGCAACTGAGTACAAATCAAACGTGCAGCCTAAACAGTTCAAGAACTTCGGACATTTGTTAGTGTACACTTAAATACAATCAGCCAAATCTCCTCAACCTTATCGTTCCCTTTGCCAGCATGCATTACTGCCCATCAGTTAGACCTCAAACTAAAGTCACAAAACCTTGAAGAGATAGTAGGAACTGCAGATGCTGGAGAATCTGAGATAATAAGGTGTAGAGTTGGGTGAACACAGCAGGCCAAGCAACATCAGAGGAGCAGGAAAGCTGCTCCTCTGATGAAATTTCTGAAGGGTCTAGACCCGAAACATCAGCCTTCCTGCTCCTCTGATGCTGCTTGGCCTGCTGTGATCATCCAGCTCTACACCTTGTTATCACAAAACCTTGAACACATGTTTCCTGCAGTTACACCTTTCAGAGACTCTCATCAGATTACAACCAGACTTTCGTGCCCAGTAAATCATTTTCCCTGGAATTTGCGTCTTTTTTGGTGTTTTCTTAAATTCTTCCTCGAGATGTTGGCTTTGTTGGTGAGGCTAGCATTCGTTGCCCATCCCCTATTGTCCTTGAACTGAGTGGCTTGGTAGGCCTGTGAACACAAGCCCAGTCAAGCCGATCTGTCATCAGAGGGCAATTAAGAGTCAATCACATTGCTGTGGATCACATGTAGGTCTGACCAGGTAAGGATGGCAGATTTCCTTCCCTAAAGGATATTAGTGAACCAGATTTATTTTTTCAACACTCAATGATAGTTTCATGGTCACTTTTACCAACACTAGGTTTAAATTCCAGATAACAGTATAGAAACATCAAAACTAGAAGCAGGAGTAGGCCATTCAGCGCTTTGAGGCTGTTCCACCAGTCAGGCCAATCATGGTTGATCCTCTATCTCAATGCCATATTCCCACTTTTTTCTCCATGCCCCTTGATGCTTTTAATATCTGCAAATTTATCATTTTCTCTCATGAATATGCTCAGTGACACGGCCTCTACATCTTTCTGTGGGAGTAACTTCCTCAGGTTGATCGCACTCTGAGTGAAGAAATGTTTCCACATCTCAGTCTTAAACGGCCCATCAAGATTGTGACCCCTGGTTCTAGACTCCCCAACCCAGGAAAATAAAACCCTCCCTGCTTCTAGTCTGTCTAGTCCTGTTAGAAATTTATACTTTTCAATCAGAACCCTCTCTCATTCTTCTGAACTCTAGTGAATACAGGCCCAGTCTAACCAATTTCTCCTCATAGGACAGTCCTGCCATCCCCAGTATCAACAGAGTGAACTTCTGCTGCACCTGTACTAGACATCCCTACAACTGAACACAATTATATTAACTGAATGTAAATTCTACTTTAGTTTTGTTTTGAACCTGTGCTCCCAGACATTAAAGATTATTAGGTCCAGTGACATTAAAGTAGAAGACCATCTCTCTGAATTTAAAACATCTACTCTTTCTTTGAATGATTTTGATGGCATTGGTATAAGCCACACTAAAGATTGCAAAGCTTTCCTAATGGAAAGTTTTGAACTGCTTCGTGCCCGAAATGAAGTAATAATCGTCAAATGAGTTAAATTCTCATGCTCAGGGATTAAACACATGCAGTGAAATCTGCACTGTTTGTGGATTTCAATTGTTTCAGTTGCTTTGTGTCCATTCCACATTTCAGTCAGATTCACAGGGAAATTGAATGGAACTTGATATCAGCAGGAAGGGCGGGGAAATGGTTTCTGGAATAGGGCAATTTCACTTCCCAATTCGCCCGTGGACACTCTGAAGAACTTCCAGACTTATATTTTGGGCCCAGATCATTCTGTATCTTTGCTGCTGGATGAGGTTGGGACCTTTGCTTCTCCTGCTACGTGAGTGATCTGGATCTTGTTGCCCAGGGGTCAATTTCAAAGTCTAGAGACAACACCAAACTTGGAAGAACTGTAAGCTGTGAGGGGGACAATGTAGAACTTCATTGACAGGTTTACGGAGTGGGTGGATAGGTGACAAAGGAAGTTCAGTGCGGAAAAGTGTCAGGTGATGTATTTTGGTATAAAGATCATGGAGAGGCAGTGTAAAATAAAGTGTTCTATTCTAGAGGCTGTGTGTGAGCAGAGAGACCTAGGTGTATATATACATAATTCATTGAAGGTGGCAAGACAGGTGGACAGAGTTGTTAATGAAGCTTATAGTATTCTAGACTTCATGAATAAGGGGATCGAGTACAAAAGCAGGGAGGTTCTGATGAACATATGAATATCATTAGACCTCGGCTGATCTATGATGTCCAATTCAGGGCATCACTTTATAGGAAGGATGTAGGAAGAGTATATTAGAAAGAATACATTAAAAGAATAGTTCCAGGGAGGAGGCAGTTCTGACATGAGGAAGATTGGAGATATTGGGACTGTTCTCCTCACAAATGAGAAGGCTGAAAGGAGATTTGATTGAAGCTTTCAATATTGTGACAGACTTGAAAGGCAGAGAATGTTCCTACTTATAAGAGGATCAAGAACTAGAGGGCACAGCTTCAAGGTCCATAGAGATCTACAGCACAGAAAAGCCCTTTGGCCCATCATGTCCAACCCATCGAAAACAACCACCTAACTGCTTTGCAAAAGAAACAGATGCAAGGTGAGAAAAATCTTTTCTACACAGCGAGTTGTCAGGGTCTGGCAGGTGTTGCTAGAAATGTGATGAAGGCAGATGCAGATTCATCTGAGACTTCCAACTGACAAGCATTTCCATTGGTTTCCATCAGAAAGGCTGTTTTGAAGAAATAACATGTCACCTTCTACCTCTTACACATTTCCAATACGTAGATGACATGATTTCTATATTTGAGCTTGCAGCCACATTTAAGAATTTCCGGACCATATTTTGTGGGGTCCAATCCTGAGTTCAAATTCACCAAATGCACTTTCAAATGGAGCAGACTAACAAACATCCTCATTGGTTATAAACTTGGGAAAATGGAGATCGATAGTGACTTTGTTCCTGAAGTTCCAATAAGTTTCCAGTGTCAATGGTATGACCAAATGTAAATACATCTTCTTTGCTGCAAAAGGAGCAGAAGGTTGGGCCCATGATTTCATGTCAAATAATCAAAATTGCAGAAATTCCACAAAATACACAGAATTTAAAATTACACTGGTATCTCAAAACAATCACCAAAAGTGATGACGAATGAAAGATAATGTTCACAAGGACCAGCAAGTACAACCAAATAAAATAAATCCATTTAAAAAGGTGCACGGAAAATATGACATTTCCTACCAATAAGACAGATCTCTGCAAACTGAATGCAATTTGACAACTTTTAAAAATGATCTTCTTTAAAGGGCTAATTTGAGAGCAATGTTTGTATGTTAACATCTTGCTTGATTCCATTCCTTACTTCATTGGTATCTGCAGTATTTCCCCTGCTTTTCTACTGTATGTTTATACAAGAAAATAGTTCACAAAAGAAGTGGCACATTGTCTTTTGAAGAATGCTAGCAATTTCCTCAGGGATAGGACACTGTTATAGAGTCATAGAGATCCTCAACACAGGAAAAGGCCCTTCAGCTCATCAAGTCTGTACCGGTTGCAAACAACCAGCAAACTATTCTCATCTCACTTTCCAGCATTTAGCTTCTAGCCCTGTATGCCTTGGCATTGCAAGTGCACATCTAAATACGTCTTCAATGTTATGAGGGTCTCTGCTTGTAGCACTCTTACAAGCAATGAGTTCCAGATTCCCACTACCATGTGGGTGAAAAAACATTTCCTCGCATGCCCTCCAAACTTCCTGTCCCTTACCTTAAATCTAGGCCCCCTGTCCCTCCATCGGGGAGAAATTTCTTCCTGTCTACTCTATCTATGCTCCTCGGTATTGTAAACATCTCAACCATGACCCCAGCACAATCTCCACTGCTCCAAGGAAAACACCAGTTTGTCTAATCTATCTTCATAACTGAAACTCTCCAGGGAACATCTTGGTAAATCTCCCCTGGTACCCTCTCCAGTGCAATCACATGTGTTCTCCCAGTCCATTTACCAACATTTCCACTGAGTACACCAGTATTGAACTTACATGCTGACTTGCTGTCAGATATTCTACATATGGGCCTAAAAACTGGCTTCAAATTTTAAAATTATGTACTGTCCTGTAAGTGTTTAAGAACCATTATCTCCCCTCAGCATTGTTTGCCCTGTTGCTGTGAATAATTACTTAGACCCAATTTAGGAAGGGCCCAGGCAGTTAGCCGTCATGATAATAGTTGCTGCTTTACTTGTGAGATTCCACCTTAACCACACCCCGCAACTGAAAAAAAGACAGCCCTTTGATCCAAAAAAAAGCACATAATTTACTCAAAGGTAGTAGAAACTGCCGATGCTGGAGAATCTGACATAAAACGTTGTGGAGCTGGATGAACACAGCAGGCCAAGCAGCATCAGAAGAGCAGGAAAGTTGACGTTTCGGGTCGAGACCCTTCGTCAACTTTCCTGCTCCTCTGATGTAAAATCAGATAATTTTCTGATGAAGGGTCCAAGCCTGAAACATCAAGTTTTCCTGCTCCTATGATGCTGCTTGGCCTGCTGAGTTCATCCAGCCCCATGCCTTGTTATCTCTCATTAGCCCTTGATATGTATTTTTAATCAACCTTTTCAGGCATATTATGATATACTTTCAGGAAAGTTGGGACTTGAACACAGAGGTAGGGACATTACCATTGAGCCACAAGAGCCCATTGTAGTTATTGCTTGATGAGGCAGGCTCCAAGTCTACCTTTAATTCATAGAAACCCTACAGTGTGGAAACAGGCCCTTTGGCCCAACAAGTCCACAGTAACACTCATTACATCCCACCCAGACTCAGCCCCCTATAACTCACCTAACCCACTCATCCCTGAACACTACAGGCAATTTAGCATGGCCAATCCACCAAACCTGTACATCTTTGGACTGTGGGAGGAAACCCACACAGACGCAGGGAGAATGTGCAAACTCCAAACAGTTGCCCAAGGGTGGAATTGAACCCAGGACCCTGGCACTGTGAAGCAGCAGTGCTAACCACTGAGCCACCATGCCTGCCCAGAGTGAATGGTGTCAAACCAAGTTTTGTAGTGTTCTGAAGAACGTTCAGTGGACCCAACATGTTCTATGTTCTGCTTTCTCTCCTCATATGCTGCTGGGCCTGCTGAGTTTTTTTCCAGCAGTTTCTGTTTTGATTTTGGTTGTGGATTAATCTAGTCACAAACTAGCTGAAAACAACAAATGTTGGAGATCACAGCTGGTCAGGCAGCATCCGTGGAGAGAGAGCAAGCTAACGTCTTGGGTCTAGATGACTCTTCATCAGAGCTGAAGTGAAGTGCGGAAGGAACAGCATTTATGCTATATTTGGGGGGTTGCTGTTGAGGTATAGAGTGCTGGGGATGATAAGATGTTGATAGTTCAGATTAAGTGATCGGAATGTGAGAACAATGGTGTGTCTAATTGCCAAACTTGAAAGAATAGGCAGTCACACTGGGATGGGGGGAGGGGTGAGCGCACATGGTGTCGGAGAATGTAACAATTAAAGCTAAAAGAAAGGGAAGGAATGGCAGTTCGTTCCCAATTTGAAGATGTTGAACTCAATATTAAGTCCAGAGGCTGTAAAGTGCCCAGTCTGAAGATAAGATGTTGTTCCTCCAGTTTGCACTGCAGCTTGCCAAGGACAGACAAGTGGGCATGTGAGCAGGATGCTGTGTTAAAGTGTCTGGCTATTGGAAGGTTGGGGTCATGCTTGTGCATAGACTGTGGGTCTGCTGCAAAGGGGAGCAAAGCTAATGGGCCTGTGGCTAAAGTTTTTCAGAAGATTTGTAGCTCGGGTTGTGGATGAGGTTGTAGACTTGCTCGCCGAGCTGGTGTGTTTGGTTGCAAACGTTTCGTCACCCTGCTAGGTAACATCGTCAGTGCGCCTCCAGTGAAGCGTTGGCGTTCTGTCCCGCTTGTTATTTATATGCCTCAGTTTGCTGGGGTGGTTGGCATTAGTTCCAGTTCTGTTTTTCAGCGCTTTGTATATCAAATCCAGTTCAATGTGTTTGTTGACGGGGTTCCGTTTGGAATGCGAGGTCTCCAAGAATTCCCTGGCATGTCTGTGTTTGGCTTGTGCTATTATGGATATGTTGTCCCAGTCTAGGGCCTACGGCTGGTATATAATCATTAATGGAGTGATTTCTGTGATGTCAATCACTATCGTTTGTTTCTTGGACTTCAGTAGGAAGAGAGAGTAACAGAACCAACATGTTTCAGGTATATCAAACAGAATGAGTTGCCAAGGGTCCAGTCCCACAGTGACGATGAGCAAGCAAAGTCGTGGAAATCAAGGCGACTGCAGTCCTGATCTTTTGGCCGAGCTGCTTTATTTCTGGGAGTGATTTTCACCTGCAAAATATTACTTCAGGTAGAGCCAACCCTGTTTGCCCTAGCTGTAAGTCTTACACAAACCAACTGTTACACAGTGGGACTTATTCCTTGGCATCGATGCCATAACACAAAAGCTACCAAGGGGAAGCTGAGGTGGAGTAGGGATGGAGTTGGGAGATATTACTTTATGTTTTCCACAGAAGGCCCATTTGGAGCAGAATACAGAAACATGGATTGACATCTTCCAGGAACAGAATGGCATCCTGAGGTGTTCACTGCCACTTTGGTCAACGCATTTCCAACATTGATCGTTGTCAGCGTGAACCTTAATGACAGACAAAAAAAGTTGAGCTTGGCTTGAGTCTGGATTTGGGCAGCTTACTTCATTCTCACTCCCTCATTGCCATTGCAGGGATTTTTCAGGTTGGAATAATGTGAAGCAAAGTCAATATCCATCTGTTTGAATGAGCATCATTCAGGATATGTTTGTCTTTCTGTGTCAACGTGACTGTCTGGAAGCATAATATCTGAGCTGAAGGAAATAAATAAAACTAAGAAGTTGTCTTTCATTTCCTCAGGATATCCCAAAGTGCTCCAAAAATGGATCACTGTTGTCATGCCAGCCAGATGGCAGCCATGTTTGTTCCACAGATGGCAGTTGAGATAATCAACCAGTTAGTCTGCTTTTGGTGGTGCTGTTTGAGGGGAGTTTTTCAATCAAAACACTGGAATATTTCCTCCTTCTTGTATAAGGTGTTCACTACCATCGACCTGAGTAGGCCTTTAAAAATACCAAAGAAGAGAACTGAGACAAAGAAGGTTACAACAGGAGAACTGAGTCTATGATAAAAGCGACCTTAATCCAGAGTGCTGCAGGTCTGGAGTTTCTTTTGAAGTTGTGAGGCCTACTAACATAGGCTTTGGCCAATGGCCAGAATATGTTGGATTTTGATCAGTTTTACCTTCTCAACAAAGTTAGTCGAATTTGAATTTTCACTCCAAAGCATAGAATATCAAAACAGCAAAATTGTCATTTAAATTTCATAGTTATTGCTGGTACCAGCATGTCGCTGACAATATGAAAAATTAAATCTGCCTCGTGGTAAAATCCACCCGCAGGGAGTCAAATCCAACCAATATCTGCTTCAACATGTTGAAAACAAAATATTGTCAAAAAATTAGATTCAGCCACTGGCTCAAAAAAGACCCTCGCGTTTTGAAGGAATACCATTTTAAAATGTATGAATGATATTACAATGGCATGTGCATAATTTTAATGTTTGGGAGCCTCTTTAAAGAGGAAGCGGTAAATTATCCAAAACACTGTTGCCTGTACCCTAATTCACACCAAATCTTGTCTTCCTGTCATCCCTGTACTCATTGACCTACTTGGGCTCCCTGTTGGCAGGCCTTAAAACTATCGTCAGATTTCTCCATCTTTTCACGTCTTCCTTTTACAGTAATTTCCATCAACCCTGCAATGTTCTGAAGTGCTGGAATTCCTCAACGTTTGGCCTCCAGTGTCAATCCATGACTTCACTCACCTCTTTGTGGCCATGTCTTTGGATGAATAGACCATAAACACTGTGATTTTCTCTCTAAGCCTCTCCTGTTTTCCATCTCTCTCTGAATCTCTTTCTGTCTTCTTTCTTCTTTGTTCGTTAAGGTGGAGATGACCATGTTCATCATCAGATGGGGTTCTATGGTTGCGTTGTTAACTATTAAGGCTGACCTGTGCTGGGAAGTTTCTGTTTCCAATAAGACAGGATACTGCAGAGTATTGAGCTCTGGATAAATTGCCTTCTCATGATTTCCTCTCCTCACTGCCCCTGATACATACTGGCTTTCAAAAGAGTATTTTTTTGTTGGTTACACCAGCTGCAGAGATCCTGGGAAAGCTTCTTCCAGCACTTGAGGTCAGTATCACAACTCCAAAAAGAAGCTTTCATAGAGTGACCTTGTCGACCTTCCTTTGACCTTTAGGTGTGCCCACCCAAGGCACAAGCACTGGACGGGAGATACACTTCAAAAAGGTCAGTCATTCCAGTAACAATGACCAGCCCATCTCAGTTGTAACTATCTCAGTCTGCCGTAGGTGCTCGGCACATCAGCTCAGTTGAGCACCTCAGTGTATGGTACTTTGTCCAACCATCTGATTGTCAGAAGCTTCTATCCAAAGAACAGCTTAAAATAAAGTGGTTAAGCTTCTTGGGATAACACTGCTACACGGTCCAGGTCTTACATGTATCAGGAAGATTGGGCAGGTCTATTGCTGTTTAGACCCTCAGATTCATTGTTAGATTCGCTCAGCTTCCTTCCCAGAGTGCTGTTTGAAGGTTGCCAAAGGTTATGCTTCCCTTAGCAGTTGTAGCCTCGTTGTGTACAGACGGTTTGCAAGAGGGTCATCCTGAGATATTTGAACTTATCCACCATTCACAGGTTATGGTCATGGACTGAAACTTTAGGTTCAAGATAGGACTTCCCTGGAGAAGGCTGGTACATTACTTCAATTTTCTTCATGCTGATTGTAAAACATTGGAAGACAAGTCCACACTATATTGCGTGCCAAGCTAGGAACACACAGCCAGTTCACAGTCATCAGCAAGTAGGAAATTGTGATGTATGTACTAGGAGACCTTGGTCCTTTCCTGGAGTCATCACAGATCGAAGAGTTTCTGGTCAATATGGTATCTGATTCTGATGCCAGGATCATCGTCATGGAAGGCATTGGAGAATAGAGCAGAGAAAACCATGCAAATAAAGGGAATGGCATTAGCACAGAACCCTGTTTAATTCCATTAAAGACTGGGAATGTGTCTGAAGACACCCCATCATCCAGGGCACGTGTGATGGTGCTGGCGTGGAATGATGAACTTGTCAATGATGTTTCCTCTAAGCAGTGTGTGGTCACTCCAAGGTTCCACATTTCAACTGCTGCGTTGCTTTCCAGTTCCGGGAGTCACTGCCATGCTTGGACTTCGGAGGACCATGCAGCCAGTAGGAAAATTGGAGGGAACATTGCTTGCCAGAGCAGGCATAGAATCATACAGCCACACAGCACAGAAACAGGCCCTTTGGTCCAACCAGTCCATGCTGACCATAATCCCAAACTAAACAAGTCCCAGCTGCCTGCGCTTGGCCCATATCCCTCCAAACATTTTCTATTTGTGTACTTTTAAACATTGTAACTGTATCCACAGCCACCACTTCCTCTGGAAGTTCATTCCACAAACAAACCACCCTCTGTGTAAAAAAAATGCCCCTCATTTCTTTTTTAAATCTTTCTCCTTCTTGTCTTAAAAATATATGCCCTAGTCTTGAAATCTCCCCCAGCCTCACAGGGAAAAAAGACCTGCTATTCACCTAATCTACACCCTTCATGGTTTTATAAATTTCTATACGGCCACGTTTCAACCTCCTACGCTCCAGTGAAAATAGTCCCAGCCTATCCAGCCTCTCCTCATAACTCAAACCCTCCTTTCCTGGCAACATCCTATCTCTTCTGAACCCTCTCAAGCTTAATAATATCCTTCCTATAATAGGTTGATCAGGACTGGAAACAGTACTACAGAAGAGGCCTTACCAACATCCTGTACAACCACAGTAGCCGATTTTCTCCGTATCTTCCAGAAGGCTCCTAGCTGACTGTGTCTCAAGCTTTAGACAGGTCAATAAACATGGTGTCGAGGGTTTCTGATCGACTTGTTCTTTGTGCTAACTGCAAACACCACATCAGTAGTCAATTTGGGGAGGATGAGAAAAATTGGGCCCTGAAAATTTGGGAAAGATTGGGGTGTGGGTCCAAGGTGGGGGTGGTCGGGGGTGCGGGAGTAGCAGTGGGAGAAGTGAGGGTCATGTTAGGAGTGGGGGATGGGAGGATGGGGTAAGTGGGTAGTGAGTCTGGAGTGGATGAATAGGGGATCAGCTCTTGGGCATGAAGAGGATCTGGACTGGAGAAAAAAAAGGAAGGTCAGGTCCCAGACTGGAGAGAAGGGTGAAGGGGTGTCAGTTCCTCGATGGGTTGTGTCCAGAGCAGATGAAGGGGGTGGTGGGGAGGGGATAGTGGGTGCCTGGTGCAGGCTGTGAACCTCAGATCCTGATCGTGTCAATTCACTGGGGGGAGTAAGGGGTCCGAGGGGACTGAGGTGGTGGTGTCTGATGTATGCATGGGGTCAGTTGAATGGTTACTTTGGAGTTAGTCTGGGGCTTTAATAATCTAACTTTTCCTGAGTAACTATTTACCTAATTTCATTAGATTCAAATAGAGACATTCAGATGTTTCAAGATATAGGGTAGTTAGGAATCTTCAATTTCGCAAGTAATTCATTCGGAGCCTGCTGCAATGGGGGTCAATGCAGTCAACGAATGTTTCTTCCATTACTGAGCCACAGTTCGTACCTTCTCAGTTTCCAATGCATTGGTTCTGGGTGAGTTTGCATTGTTTGGCCATCACATTGTAAACATGCCTTTTATTTTCTCTTTGATGGGTAATACCTACATTAATGGGATAAATATGCCAGAAAGGACAAGAAAGACCTTTTATATCCCAAAGTCGCTGTGCCAAGATGATTGCCCTCGATATGTAGGCACACATAATTTCTTGCTTCAGACAATGAGTGCCTGTATTTCAAATCTCTAACAAACTAATTGTCAGTGATACATTCTGACCTGATTCATTGGATGATTATATGTATTAAGTTATAGATGCCCTTTGCCAGTAAATACCATGCTGCCATCCTCCACTCTAAAAAACTTGCAACAAACTCTGGGCCATAGTTGAATTATTCCATGAACAAAAGGCATCTGCCGCAGTAAAAACACTTGGTAAATAATTGTAATTAAGGACGATTTTAATGCAGCCATAAATAAGCCGTAGCAGAACAAATAACCAAATCAAAGTAGAAAAGGATGTATTTATTCAAGATTAATATATAGCCATTATTAACAATGTCCCACACAAGTGGGCTCAGTCAAAATCAAAGTGTAGAGCTGGATGAACACAGCAGGCCAGGCAGCATCAGAGGAGCAGGAAAACTGATGTTTCGGGTCTTGACCCTTCTTCGGAATTGGGGGAGGGGAAGGGGGCTCAGAAATAAATAGAGAGAGAAGGGGTGGGGCTGAGGAAGGTAGGTGGGATGGTGATAGGTGAGTGCAGGTAGGCAATGATTGGGATTGGTCAGTGAGGTGGGAGGAGCGGGTAGGTGGGAGAGAAGATGGGCAGTTAGTGTCAGAGTCCAGGGGGCAGGGATGAGAGGGGGAGTTGGACATGTGATGAGGCCGGGGGTGGGGAGATTTTAAAATTGGTGAATTCTATGGTTAAGCCATCGGGCTGCAGGCTCCCGAGGCAGAATATGGGGTGTTGCTCATCCAGTTTGTGGATAGCTCACACCATCCCTTACCCCAGCCCTGCCTCATTTGGCTGGAAGTTGACACTGCTAGAACAAGCTCACCCACAGCCATAAGATCCTTAGGTAGAATAGATAGATAGAATCCCTACAGTGTGGAAACAACAAGTCCACACCGACCCACAGAGCATCCCACCCAGACCCGTTCCCCCTATAACCCATCTAATCTACACATCCCTGAACACTACAAGTAATTTAGCATGGCCAAACCACCTAGCCTGCACATCTTTGGACTGTGGGAGAAAACCGGAGCACCCGGAGGAAACCCACTCAGACACGGGGAAAAAGTGCAAACTCCACACAGACAGGCACCCAAGGGTAGAATTGAAGCCGTGTCCCTGGCGCTGTGAGGCAGCAATGCTAACCACTGAGCCACCGTGCCGCCCCATCCCGTGACTGGGCGAAAGGGACTGAGGGTGGGATTCCAACCCCTCAGTGACCAATCTGGTTGGCTGGCTGCTATGACACTGCTAGCAATGCCAGAGCTTAAGGCTACTACCAGGACTGTAGGGTGGGTCACAAAAATCATCATGGCAGCCCTCAGATGAAACATCCCAAGCTTTCAGAGTGAGGGAGTGATCCTAGAGTCCAGGGTGGTGGGGAGGAGAGAGGGAAATGGGGAGGAGTGAGGTGGAAATAGTTACACCAATTGGTGGAGGACCAGCAACCCAAAAGAAGGAGGCATGACATTTTTGTGCTGGGTACGCTCCTGATGTAAACTGCTAAAGAGGCCCCTCCTTCCCACCTTTACTCAGCCATAGCAATCAGTCTACCCACTCGCACCAAGGCAGTTGGACATTAGCAATGGCAGCATTTGACCCGGAACAACGGGCTTGCTAATAAGCATTATTGATATGTAATTATGGATATTTTTATGGTCAATTTCAGTTCCCAGTATTTTATAGGCTCAGCTCATGGGTGGGTGCATAAGTGGTTGACTATGTTACAGTATGTACTACCACACGCCCTGCTAAAAACATACCCAGTAGGGAGACACAAAATGTAACTGAGTTGAACGAAATGGCACCTTTCCAGTGTAAGGTGTGAACATACAACCAGAGAACCAGTGCCTTCTAGGACAAGGGCTTCCCCCTTTTAGCTCAACCCAATCAATTTGGACCGCTCTTTCCACTAGACGATGGATGTTATGGAGCTGTCCTTATGTGCCGAATGCCATTTGACTTTCGGAAATATTCAAATTCCCTGCTGGTAAGCAACGTCCCATTGTCCGTGACCAATACTTCCAGGTGTCCGTGTGTCATGAACAATGCTCACAGCCTCTCAATCATCATCCTTGAGTTTGCCGAACAAACTTCATGCACGCCCAACCACTTTGAATGGGCCAGGAACATTGAGCCCATGAAAGGACCAGCATAGTCAACATGCAACCGAGTCCAAGGTTTTCCTGACCATTCCCACGAATGTGGGGGCACTGCTGGTGGCAACTTTTGTCCTTGTTGACACTCTGGGCACTGCCCCACTCCAGCAGCTATGTTGGCATTCAACCCGAGCCACCAGACATAGCTTCTTGCTAGCATCTTCATCTTGGAAACCCCTGGATGATTCTGGTGGAGTTCAGCCAGTAGCTGGAAGTGATCCTTACACGGGACAATTACTCTTGCTCCTCAAAGTAATATGCTATCCCCTGTGGTGCTGTGGTCTCACCACGTCCAGAAATATTTTAACACGGGTTGCGATGGCCTTTCTGTTTCCGCCATTACCACCAGCTGTTTCAGTTTCATCAGGGCAGGAACTTTTTGGGTCCACAGTCAGATACTGTCAGCAGTACTGGAAGGGTGTCCAGGAAGTTTAAAACCAAACGGACTCTTCCAGGAGAGACACTACTGGTGGAGTATCTGACCGTGGGAGGCAGCTCAGGGCATCCGCATTAGTCACGTGGCTTCCAGGACAGTGTTCTAGCTCGTACTTGTAATGCCGAGATAAGGGCCCAATGCTGAATTCTACTGGAAGCTATGGGCAGCACAGTCTTTCCTTCCTTCAGTAGCCCTAGCACGTGTTTGTGATTTGTTACTGTGACAAATTCCCATCTGTAAAGATACTGGTAGAACTTCCTGACACCAAAGATGACCGCCAAACCTCCCTTCTCTCTCTGGGCATGTTTGCATTCAGCATTAGCCAAAGTCCAGGAAGCCTACACTATCGGGCTTTCCTCTCTGTTGGGCTACCAGTGAGCCAACACTACCCCACCGCAACCCCCTCCCACCACCCCAGTACCCTATGGGGAAGCACTGCATGTCAGCACTACTTCTCACTTCAGATTGTAGTGGGCTAACTCCTTAGGTGATGACAGCTGCTTCTTGGCAACATGACCATTTCCAAGGATGCCAAGATGGAGGCCAGGTTACATATGAATTTTCCATGTTAATTTATCAACCCAAAAAAAGACTGAAGCTTTGGTACAAACTTGGGAGCCGGGGCTCCTTTGATCACACTCACTGTATTGTCCAATAGTTGTAACCTGGTTTTGTTCACTCTGTAACCCAGGTAGGTCATTTGGGGTGCCTCTAACATGCATTTTCCTGTCTAAAGCATATGCTTTAGAGAAATATCTAAGGACTATGTTCAAGTTCTCCAAGTGCTCTTTATTGGTCTTCCCTGTTATTAGCAAGTCATCCTGATAAATGGCAACCTGGGTAGCCCTTGTAAAATGTTCTCCATGATCTGCTGGAAAAGGGCACTGCCCGATGATACCCCAAATGGCAGTCCTGTGTATTGGTACAAATCCCTATGGGTGTTAATAATGGTGTGCTTCTGGGACTCCTCATCCAGTCACCATTATAGGTAGGCATGGCTCAAGTCCAACTTTGCAAAGAACAGCCCCCCATCAACTTTGTGTAAAAGTCTTCTATATGAGGGAGTGAGTATTTATCCAGCTGTGAGAAGTGGTTTACCATCTGCTTAAATTCTGCACAAAGGCGAACTGAGCCATCAGTCTTCACAATCGGTACGACTGGTGCTGCCCATTCCACGCACTGCACTGGTTAGATGATTTCTTCGTTCTCCAGCCTCCTGATATCTGCCTCTACTTTTGCCCGCAAGGCAAATGGCACCAGACAGGTCCTGCAAAATCATGGAATTGCTTCCTGCTCAACATGAAAAGTGGCTTTTGCCCCTTTAATAGCCCCAAGCCCTTCCTGTAAAACTCCTGGATATTTCACTAGGACTTCACTGGGGCAGCTATTTTCTCATTGAAAAATGTTGTGCCAATCCAGGTGAATCTTTCTAAACCAAATCTGCCCCAATGGGCCTGGGCCTGAGCCTTTTACTACTATCAGTGGTGACTGCTCCAACTACTTCTCTTCGGAGACCTGAGCAGAATTCATGCCCTTAATCTGCAACAGATCCCCGATGGATGTTCTCAGTCTGGCTGAGGTCTTGAGCAAAGTTAAGGGTAGGAAACCCAAGCGAAACTTGTTAAAGACAGATTCTGTAACCACAGGTTTGGTTGTGCCAGTTTTGACCTCCACAGGAACTGGGTGACCATTTAGCTAAATATTAATTTTAATCAGCTCCAATTGGGATGTCGCTAAGTAACTTAATTGCTCCAACCCACATGTAGGGGGAATTTCCAGGGTAAGCATTCTCCTGGGCACCAGCCTACAAGTTTTCTTAATCAAGTCAGGCCTTGTAGCATCCCTTTGCTGTCTGGAGTCTACAAACCAGCAGCAACTCCAATGGATCCTGAAGAACTTTATAGCCACTTGGTTGAGGCTCAGCTTTGTTGTGGGATTCTGTTGTGGGCTGCCATAGGCTCTCTCTGCTCACGATATGCCCTGCGTGAGGCTCTGCGATTGCTTACGCTCAAGTGTTGTTCCCCAAGCTCAGTCGGACAGGTGAGGGTGTCCACTTCCGTTGAGATGGCATGTAGTTCCCATGGTCTACCTGCTGCATTTTCCAATGACAAGGCTGGTTATAGTGTCTGAAGTCCAGTTGGGCTTCAGCTAGTAGGCACTTCTGCGTGGTTATATCATTAATCCCACATACCAAATGGTCTCTCAGCATCTCATTCAGGGTTAACCCACAATCACATGCCCCTGCCAGTCAGCTCAACCTCATCAAAAATCCAAAATTGGATTCCACCCCGGTTCTTTAACAGCCAAATAAAACTGATAGTGTCTCAGAATTAGAGGAGGTTTGGGGTCGTAATATTCCTTAACCAATTCTGTCAACTCTTGGAAGGTTTTAGTATCTGTGCCTCTGGCAAGTTAAGCCCCTTATAACCAAAAATGCTACGGGTCCGCAAGCAATCAGAAGGATTACTCTTTGATTTTCATCTGCCCCAATGTCCAGAAAAAGATCACATATTTTCCACATACTGGGCCCAGGTTTCAACAACAGGATCAAATGAATCATACATTCCAAATAAAAGCACAATACCAGAAATACTTACCCCATCACCAAGATGACTGATGCAAGCTAATGTTCTTCGGGCACGTCCTGTTTTCTCCCGTCACCACTGAAATAACTGCACAGAGGTGGGTATCCCAAGTCACTCTTTATTTACTTGTGCTCCATACACTGGCTGTGACCAGCCAGCTCAAAGTCAGTCCCCTGAACTGAGGAGATTCTAATCTCCTGGTTATATATTTTCTTTTCATTTTTTTAAGCATTAATCCTGTCATTTGCTGACTATTCAGAATCTCGCTGCTTGTGAAAAGCATTAAAGATGGAATGAGATGCAATTAACTATATCTCCTTTAAGCCAAGAGCATTTTGTTTTGTTAGACTATTGAAATATTTTCACAGAGGCTGGTATCCTGTCACCAAGTCACCCTTTATTTACTTGTGCACAGTACACTGGCTGTGGCCAGCCAGCTCGGAGTCAGTCCCTGAGCTGAGGAGATTCTAATCTCCTGGGTTTTGCTTATTTTTTCTCCTGGTTATATTGTTTTCACTCCCACTGCCATACAGGGTTAATGCTTATTTTTCCCAGCGCCTGTGTTGCGTGTGCGGGGTGCGGGACACAGTGAAAAATACCAGCTGCGTAAATAACTTTATTAATATCCTACTACCAGGAAAAAAATACCCGTGTGGCCGAGGAATCAGTGACAAGCAGAGCCCCAGTTGCTTCATGTCACATGGAGTGAATCGAATTGGCTGAAGACTGGTATCTGTAAAGCTGGGGACCACTGGAGGAGGCCGAGATCAATCATCCACTCGTCACTTCTGGTTGAAGATTGCTGCGAATGCTTCAGCCTTATCTTTTGTACTGATGCGCTGGGCTCTCCCAGTATTTACAGGATAACCCTACCAGAGTATAGAGCTGCTGTAGTGTTAGAGAGCGATGACTGGTGGTGGTATAATCTGAGGTTCGTCATGTGAGGGGAGAGATTGAGAATGATAATTCTTCATGATAACCTCAACTGGTGCAGGACCATGCTATTGGTATTGGTCTGCATTGCAAACCAGCTATCCAGCCAACTGAGCCAATGAACCATTTTGAATCTGAGTAATGCTCTGGTGAATCTGTGCTGCACTTTGTTCACGGCCTACACATCCACTAGAAGGTGCAGTGGCTGGAATGAGTACACGGTACTCCAAATGTGGTCTAACCAGAGCTGGGTGTAGCTGTGACCAAAATTCCTCCTCTCTATTATTCTGGTCAGATTTCTGACTTTGTTTTTGTAAGTTGTGAGGAGAGATTACGTAAACTAAGATAGTATTCCCAGAAATGTAGAAGGTTTAGGGGAGATTTGCTTGAGCTCTGTAGGATATTGAAAGAGTTGAAAGTTGTTGATGTTTTGCAGCATGTGCGTAAGAGAAAGCAAAGGAATAGGATTAGCAGATGGAGAAATATGTCATCAAAGTGCATTCCCAAAACACCATGTGCTACAGAATGCAGGCACCATAAATACTATTAGGATAACAGGCAATGATACACTGCTTATGGTCTCACACTAGCTAAATATTGAGGGATATGCATATCTTTTATAGGGAACAGTGCCTCCACATTGGACACAGTCATTGACACCCTGCACTATGAGAACACTACAATCTGAGAGAAGCCACTTGCTTGCACTGTTTGCTTCTCTCTACAAGAAAAAATGAATTGCAGCTAACTGTCAGTGAAGAGAGAGCCTTGATGATGCCCTTTAAGCAACAGTTAGACATCAAACTGTGAGATGTTGCAAATATCTCCAGCTGCAGTCTCGAGCTCCTCCCATTGTCACCTCCACTGTCATGGGCATTGCTATGGATCAACCAACCAACTGATCAGATCTAAGCTCTGCAGCCCTGCCACATCCAGTCATGAATCATGGTGGACAATTAAACAACACACTGGAGGAGGAATCTCCACAAATATCCCCATCCTCAATGATGGAAGAGCCCAGCACATCAGTGCAAAAGATAAGGCTGAAGCATTTGCAGCAATCTTCAGCCAGAAGTGACAAGTGGATTATCCATCTTGGCCTCCTCCAGTGGTCCCCGGCACTATAGATACCAGTCTTCAGCCAATTCGATTCACTCCATGTGACATGAAGCAACAGTTGGAGGCATTGGATAGTGCAAAGGCTATGGGCCTTGACAACATTCGCAACTCCTCAGGTACTGAAGCAGTCCATGGTCAAATGCAACAGGATTGGGACCATACCTAGGCTTGGGCTGATGGGGACTACAGTGGTTCAAGAATGCAGCTCACATCCACTTTCTCAAGCGCAACTGGGGATAAGCGATAAATACCGATCAGCCAGTGATGCCCACATCCCACAAATGAATATAAAAAAGTGATAAATAACATTCTGCCAAGCATCACCAGTAAGAGACAATGTAACCACTGCCCCTTGACATTCAATAATGTTACCGTTACTGTGTTTCCACCTATCAATGTCGTTAGGGTTATCATTGACCAGAAACTCACTGGACTCACCACATAAACAATGACTACAACAGCAGGTCAGATGTTTGGAATACCGCGGCGAGTAACTCACTTCCTGACTCCCAAGGCCTGTCCACCTTCTACAAAGCATAAGTCAGGAGTGTGATGGAATACTGCCCACTTGCCTGGATGAGTGCAGCTCCAACAACACTCAACCACTTGACTGACACCACATCCGCAAGCATGCAGTCCCTCCACTACTGACGCTCAGTAGCAGCAGTGTGTTCTATCTACAAGATGCACTGCAGGAATTCACCAAAGATCCTCAGACAGCACTTTCCCCCCAAATCTAAGACCACTTCCATCTAGAAGGACAAGGGCAGCAGATACATGGGAACACCACCACCTGCAAGTTCCCCTCCCAGCCACTCACCATCCTGACCTGGAAATATATTGTTGTTCCTTCAGTGCCGCTGGGTCAAAATCCTGGAATTCCCTTCCTAAGGGCATTGTGGGTCAATGTACAGTATGTGGACTGCAGTGGTTCAAGAGCTCAGCTCACCACAATCTTCTCAAGGGTCAACTAGGGGAGTGGGCAATAAATACTGAGCCAGCCAGTGGCATTCACATCCCACAAATAAATGAAAAAAAAGCAAAATACTGCTGATGCTAAAAATCTGAGATAAAACCAACGGATCAGGCAGCATCTGTGGAGAAAGAAACGGAGTTAAGGCTTCAGGTCAGTGATTTTTAATAAGTGTTGGAGGTATAGCTCAGTGGTAGAGCATTTGAAGGGTGGCACTATGGCTCAGTGGTTAGCCTCACAGTGCCAGGGACCCAGGTTCGATTCCACCCTCAGGTGACTGTCTGTGTGTAGTTTGCACATTCTCCCTGTGTCTGTGAGGGTTTCCTCCCACAGTCCAAAGATGTGCAGGTTAGGTGGATTGGCCATGGGAAATTGCCTGTAGTGTCCAGAGGTGTGCAAATTAGGTGGATTAGACATGGGAAATGCAGGGTTACAGGGAAAGGGTGGGGGTTGGGTCTAGGTCAGATGCTCTTTGAAGGGGCGGTGTGGACTTGTTGGGCCAAATGGCCTGTTTCCACACTGCAGAGATTCTACAAAACTTGGGAAAGTTACAGATGTAATTGTAAATGTAATAGGTTTGAACAACAGTAAGGAGGTGACGGTGTGAAACAGGATGAGAGGGATGGTCTGTGATATGGTTTAGGCAGGACAGATTAAATAACAACAAGATTCAGAAGCTGGATGGAATGTTAATGGAATGAGTAAAGAAACAAAAGATATGTCCAGAGGTGGTGTGAATGACAAAATAGCTCCCATCCAAAAGTAGAGAAAACAAGCAAGAAATGAGGAGGAAAGAAAACACAAAACAAAATGGGGATCCATTTTTCTTTATCTCAATGTTGTGCAGAGAGGGCTGTGAAGTGCTGAGTTGAAAGATGAGGAGCTGGTCTTCAAGTTGAGGTTGATGCACAATGCATGAATCACCTGTCGATATCCCCTGTCCAGCATGCAAATGGATGTAGTTGCTTTCGGCGAAGTAGCAAGGGTCTGCTGATTTCCTGGAACCAAAACCCGATATTTGTCATATCATCATGGAGTGGAATATTATTCCATTCCAGTCAAGAGACCAACAATACTTTCGGCACTTCTCCAGCTTTTTTGGCAGCATTCCTAACATGAGGATTATGTTCTACACCGTCACAGCCTTGTGAAAGATTAAAAAATCATAAACAACAAATACCTGACGCAAATGCCCTCTTAGGGAAAGAATGTAAATTAAGGTCTTTACAGCATCAAGAGTTTATGAAGAAGTTAAGTAACTGAACAGCACATGGACTATTAACTTACAATGAACTTTTTATGACCTGTGCCATTGTTATTATACGCACACACACTACATACACACACACACACA
>JAHRHZ010000048.1:8541483-8552241 GCA_024137785.1 Ginglymostoma cirratum | reverse complement strand
CACACACACAGACACACACACACAGACGCGCGCGCACACACACACACGCACAGACGCACACACACACACAGACGCACACAGACGCACACACACACAGACGCGCGCACACACACACACACACACAGACGCACACACACACACGCACACACACACGTACACACACAGACACCTTCATATTTTGCTGAATTAGTTCCTTGTTTATACAAAGTTGATGAAATTGGAGTAATATTGCAATCAAGTCACAGATGACTGGACTAATGATACCATCGCAGCATTAGAATCCTTGAAAAATCTTTTCTAAGAGAGAGACAGCCAATCCATTTCATTGAAACCATGTGATTGTGGACAAAAGGTCTTGGTTACCGTGAATATGGGTTTGGGGAAATCCAGCCTGAATAAACAAAACCATGAGGTGCGGACGCTGGAAATCTGAAACAAAAGCAGAAATTACTGGAGAAACTCAGCAGGTCTGGCAGCTTCTGTGGAGAGAAAGCAGAGTTAGCGTTTTGGGTCCAGCACCCTTCTTCAGAACATTCTGAAGAAGTCATTGGACTCAAAACATTAACTCCCCTTTCTCTCCACAAATGTTGCCAGACCTGCTGAGTTTCTCTAGTAATTCCAATCTGAAAGATGCTCTTTCACCTAAATCTGACCAGTGTAGTGCTACACATCAAGCTCACAATGTTGCAGCAACATTGAATAAATGATTGATATCAAAACATGGTGCCTTGTCGAAGTGGCTTACAGTTTCTTCATTATGGGTACATCATTGTCCTTGGAGCTTCCAGCTATGTGGTTGACTCTTAACTGCTGTCAATGGCGATTAAGGATGGACAAAAATGCTGGCCTTGCCAATGATGCCCACATCCCAAGAAGGGACTGAGAAGAAAAGCATTGTGGCAGAGCTTCACCACATAGACCACACTGACACAAGGAGAAGGGTTACTGCCTTTCTCAACAGGAGATGGGAATGGACAATAATGACGGTTTTGTCAGCTATTGCCTCATCAAAACAGCAACATTTTCTTTAAAAATGTTCATTGTTGGGCTCCCAGTAAGCAGAGAATGAGAGAATAAAAATATGCCTGTTGTGTAAGAATTGAAGGGTCTTTAAAAGTTAATAGCGAGGAGGGCCTTAAGCACTGCACATTATCATGATGCCATTTGACAAGGAGAGGGAAATACAACTTTGAATCTCAAAAGGGTAAGAGCTACCACTGGGTTCTCCTCATAGTCTCTGTAACAATCGAAAGTAAGAAATATAGAAATAGGAGCAGGAGTAGGCCATTCGGCCCTTCGAGCTTGCTCCACCTTTCAGCATGATCATGGCTGATCATCCATCTCGGTACCCTGCTCCCACTTTCTCCCCCTATCCTTTGATCCTTCTAGCCTGAGAACTATATCTAACTCCTTAAAATCATTCAATATATGTTGTATCTATTTAATATGTAATTAGTTGCTATCCTTCAATAAACTACGTTTTGTTTAAGACAACAGCCTCTTCTTATTAGAGTAGCAAATGGTTTTCATCCCACCCAGATCAATAGGTTCCTATAGAACCTTAGCCTCATAGTGGATAGTGGAAACAAACCAACTCTATTGTGAGCAATAGTCTCCCACAACATTGTGGTCAGTGCAGAGAGTTGCCCTGGCAACATAGTGAGCATTGTGGATTCAACATAGCTGACACCCCATCCCGACAAGTGAGTATAGATATCAGGAGGTACAGCTACAGCTAAAGAAATCAAAGGCCATAGAATCGATTCAAACTGAGGTTGCACACTTATGGACATTGCAAAGCAAGAATTAAAGCCTAAACTCACAATGTATAATGTAAGAAGGAGGTCAGGAGACTTTATCAAAGCCATAGAAAAGGCAGGAGATCCATTATTACGACTGTGGCAAAACCAGAAAGCACCCTTCAAAACCACAGACTGTGGGAATCATTCAGAGAAAACTATGAAAGAAACGTAGAATATTATTAAAGCTACAGGCAGTAGGATTCACTCAGCAAAGCTGTTGCGAAAATGTGTTGGTGGCAAATAATGGGATTCATCCAGTGTAGATGCAAAAAAAGGTGGCAACTCTCCATTTTACTTGTGGAATTGAAGGTTATGTTTCAACTATACAAGGTAGTGGTGAGACCGCACCTGGAATACACAGCATTAGTCTCATTTTTTAACCAAGCATGTAAACTGGTTCAGTTTGGAAGCAGTTCAGAGAAGGTCTACCAGACTTACATCCAGAATGGGTGGATTGTCTTTTGAGGAAAGAATGGGCAGACTGGGCTTGAATCTGCCAGAGTTTAGAAGAATAAAAAGTAACTTGATCAATCCTGATGGATCTTGATATAGTGCATATGGGAAAGACATTTCCTCTTGTGGGAAAATCTAGAACTAGGGAACACTGTTTAAAAGTAAGGTGTCACCCATTTATGACAGATATAGGGAGAATTTTATTTCATAGAGCATCATGAGTCTTTGCAACTCTCTTCCTCGAAAATGATAGCAAGAGAATTTTTGAATATTTTTAAGACAGAGATAAATAGATTCTTGATAAGCACGCAGGTGAAAGGTTAACAGGAGCAGATGGAAATGTGACATTATCAGATCAGCTATGATCTTACCAAGTGGTGGAATGGGTTTGAGGAGCCCAAAGACCAAATAAAACAGAGTTGGACATCTTGGAGAAAGTAACTCTGAAGATGTAAAATAACTTTCAAAATTGATACAAAATTAGAAGTCGAACAAACTGAAAATATTGTAGCTTACTAACTTGTAAAAGAAGCATTAGATGCCTTTGAAGAATTGTTGAAAGCCTTTGACAATTACTTTAATCTAAAATAAATAATATCCTTAAAAGAGGAAGAGTTGACAGAAGCGTTCAGCATCCAGGGAAATCCATAGATGATTTTAAGAATGATCTTACAGACTTATGGAGAAAGTAGCCTGAGGTGATTTAAATTCAGAGACCAAGAAGGACAAAATTTTTTGCTGAAATGACATGATGTGTTTTAGTCATATTTATTATAGTCAAAAGAAGAATTGGCCTTGAAGTAAGCCATTCAATTGTAAGTGAAGCTAAACACAGAGTCTTGACAGTCAAGGTGTTGTCCGCTGTGCACAAAGTGACTCCAAACTATCTCCACATTTTTCATAAACATCACTTGCAAATATTTTCTACTCTGGTACTTATTCTGTAAAAATTTCAATAAAGGACAATTCAAATTGCATGCAATGCTAAAATAAACTTGTTTTATTATTCCTTTTCTGACAAGTGTTTCTCAAAAGAGATGTAAAATGTTAACATCTACAGTATTGTACATAAGTGACAAAACTCGTGTTGTTATCTATTCTGGGCCCATTTAGGGGAATCGGATGTCGTTCCTAAGCCACATTGTGCGTATGAGATAATCTTTATTATATTTGTTTGTCAGCAGACTTTAGTGCCCATATTCAGTCCTAAAAGTACGAGACTCTGTTGGTCCATCAAATACATTAATAAGATTGAGACTTCTTCAGAAATGCCCTGAGACCTTCCACTGATGGGCTAAAAGCTTTTATTTTCTGCTAACTGTAAGTGTTGATTACAAAATAACCTTAGGCAGTCTCAGCCGTGTACCAAAGAAGGCCTGTCAGAAAGACAAGAGTGCTGTGAATTGGCATGAATTGGCATAGACTTAGAAACCTCCATCAAAGGGGCAGTCAGAATGGTGTACGGGGAAAGGAAAAGGTGTCAGAGCTGTGCAGTAAGATCTGTAAATGCCCTTAGGCAAATGGTTGGAATGATCAGAAGGTGCTTTACATTACTTTTATTAGAGTCGGGTTTGAAGTTACATTGCGAGCCTGAAAGAATAAAGAGCTCGTCTTTTTCAATAACAGGCACAAGAGGAAATTCACTGGGGAAAAAAAAAAGGTTCAAACAAAAGTCAGTGATAGTAAGAACTGCCACTGCTGGAGTCATAAATAACACAGGGTGGAGGTGGAGGTGGAGGAACACAGCAGGCCAGGTGGCATCAGAGGAGCTTCTTAAGAAAGACGCCCAACCCGAAACATCAGCTTTCCTGTTCCTCTGATGCTGCCTGGCCTGCTGTGTTCCTCCAGCACCAAACTGTCTTATTTCAAATGAAAGTAACTGAATTGAAATTCAGAGATAAAAGGTACTGCAGATCCTGGAGAATCCGAGATAACAAGGCATGGGGCTGGATGAACACAGCAGGCCAAGCAGCATCATAGAATTTTCTGATGAAGGGTCTAGGCCCGAAACGTCAAGTTTTCCGGCTCCTATGATGCTGCTTGGCCTGCTGTGTTCATCCAGCCCCATGCCTTGTTATCTTGAATTGAAATTCACTTTGGCTGGCTTTAGGATCTGATCTGAACCCCACAAACCAACTGGGAGGCCTGAAGCTGGTAATTGGTGAAGCCCAGTGCCTGTCATGACTTCACTGGCAGCTCAACCATTTTAAGGAAACAAAAACCAGGCTTCCTGCTTCAGCAGCAGTAGTATAGGGTATATCCTGGTAGCAGCTACTGGGAGGGGAGCTCATGACCTGGGCTGTAACCAGACACCACAGTACTGATAAATAAACTCACCGACTCGCAAAGAATCCTGAGAGAAGTCAGTGCAGTGCCGGAAGTATCATGCCTTTACAGTTTCAAGGGGCATAAGCAGACACCTAGTCACATGTACAGATGAAAGGCGTCTAAAGCCTCTGCTAGGTTGAAGTAGGACCGCTGTTAAAATTGTCCAAGCCTATATAAGATTGGGAGCTTTGTGGCAAACTTTGGATGTTGCTATGAAATCAGTGCTTTATGTGCCAGTGCTACACCTGTAGGAGTGATACAATGGAGCCCAATTTCAGGCCAAATATTTGAAAATGTAAAGCTAAAGATGTGCATGATGGTCAATGTCCCTGGGAAGTTTGATGTGGCCCAACACTGTTTGCTTCCAGAGAAGATTTCACAAGTTATTGAGCTCCTGGGATTCACTGTAAATTCTGGATTTTCTTGCCTAAGGTTCATAACAAGATGTCACTGGCCTGTACCCTCTACTTCCCCACCCAGCTGCTTACATCTAATATTTCCATTGTACAAAACTGACAATGTTGGTAAAACAGCTGGTGTTAAACATTCTCTTCAACGTAGGTTATAATTGGTGATGAATGACTGTTGATGTGTTCTTTCCTTTTGCACTTCAGAGTGCCTGATGTCCCCGCAGATGCAACCTTAATATACGAGGTCCAGCTTCTCAATATCAGAAATGCTCCTGACCTGAAAACACTGTCGGTTTCGGACTGCATTCGGATCTGTAAACAGAAACGGGAGCGTGGAAATTACCACTTCCAGAGGGAAGACTACCACAGTGCTGTGAAATCATACAACCTGGCACTGGATGTCCTGAACATATCCTCAGAACGTAAGACACAACTCAATAGTTATAATGCCCTGTTCGCCAGTCCTCTGACTGGTAATGTAGGAATATCTGGCTTTATGAATTGGGCTGATTCATTATCTTTGGAAGAAGAGCAGATGGTGTTCTCCCCAGTGATGAGGCCAATATCCAACCTTCATATTTGATCATCATAATGTATTGCTGTTTGTGGGAGCTTGCTTTGCACAGATTGTCCAACCTGTTCCTACAGGTGACTCCAGTTCAAAAAGTATTTCATTTGTTGTAAAAGCACATTGAAGCATTCAGTTGTGATGAACAATGTTATATAAGTGAAAACGTTTCCCTTTTGTTTATTTAATCTGGTTTTTGCTGATTTCTTTTTGTCCACCCAAGCTTGTAAGGTGTCATAAGAACCTAAGATATAGGAGCAGTGGTAGGCCATTCAACCCTCTGTGCCTGCTCTGCTATTCAATAAGAACATGGCTGATCTTTTGCTTCCATACCATTTTCCTAATAGATTTAATATGTGGAAATCTAGTCATCTCTGTCTTGAACATACTTAGTGACTAAGCTCCCGTAGCCCACTGTGCAGACAATTCCAAAAGTTCACCATCCCTTAGATGAAGAGATTATTCCCCATTTCAATCCTAATTGAGTTGAGGCTTTATTTGAGATTGTTTCCCTTGTGTATGGACAACACCCACCCCACCAGGAGAAGCATGCATCTCTGTCCTGTATCTCCCATGTCAAGTCCTGTAAGAATTATTCATGTTTGAATGCGATCACTTTAGCCACTGACACTCTTGTCCCTGTGCCGGAATGCGGTGCATTAATTTCCCATTTCTCAGACTTGAGCCCGACAGCTAAGATGCCTCTTCAGTTTAGTTGGAGATGCAGTTTTTTGGATGACACAAGAAACCAAGGCTATTTACTGACCTAGACCTTTCATTTTTCTGATGAAGGGTCTAGGCTCGAAACGTCAAGCTTTCCTGATCCTATGATGCTGCTTGACCTGCTGTGTTCATCCAGCTCCACACCTTGTTATCTCGGATTCTCCAGCATCTGCAGTTCCTATTATCTCTATTTACTGACCTCAGGTGGAGGTAAATGATAACAGGGCACTATTTCTCAGGGAAGAGCTTGGGTATTCTGCCAGGTTTCCTACTTATTCTTCCATCAGCATCATTGAAACAGACAGTCCAGTCGGCCAACTCAATAGTTGACCACTTAGCTCCCAGCCTTGTTGACTGGCCCCTCAGACCCACTCACCTGAGGGGAGTCGAGGGGTAAAAGATACCCAGATTTTTGGGACTCTGGGGGTATAGCTACCCTAGAACACAAGCACAACTCCCTTCTGCCTCGTTTTCATGAGAACTCTGGACGTACGCCTCATGAAGATACAAGTCTCACACCATCTGAAAACATGAGAGAGGCAGAAATAACAGAAAAGGCTGGAAAATCACAGCAGGTCTGGCAGCATCTGTGGAATCGCAGTTGATGTTTCAGATTAACGAGCTTCTCTGGGAACAGAAAGGTTCTGAAGAAAGGTCTGTGACCTGAAACATTAACTCTCTCCACAGATCCTGCCAGATCTGTCCAACTACTTCCAGAATTTTCTGTTTTCATTTCAGGTCTGCAGCTTTTGTTTTGATGAAGGAACTTGACAGTGAAAGGTTTCTGGTCTGTTTATAGCCTTGAAATAAACAAGCACATTCCTTTCAGCAAGAACGAGTGACCTGCATGGACCCTCACGTAATCCTTTGTTTATAAACCACTGCATGATGACAGATAATCCCTCATCATTCATTCAAACTTCTGGACACAATCAATTTGAAGTTTCGCAAAAACAATAAATGATAAAGCAAAAATGCACAAAAGTGCAGAGAAGCGTGAAATGATGCACTTTAGTTGGAAGAACTCTGAAAGTTAATATAAAATAGAGGGTGCAATTCTACATGGGGGTGCATTACAGAGGGATCTGGGTGTATTTGTGCACAGAGCATTGAAGTGGCAACACAGGGAGAGATAGCAGTGAATAAAGTATGCAATGCCCTCAACGGTATTCATAGGGGTATAGAGTACAAGAGCAGTGAGGTGATGTTGAATTCAGTTGGGCTTTGTGTACAGTTGTGGGCGCCACATTATAGGACCGTTACAAATCATTGGAGAGAGAGTGCAGAAGCGATTTACTAGAATGGTATAACACAGTGTGCAGCCGGAGAAACACAGCAGGCCAGGCAGCATCAGAAGAGCAGGAAAGCTGCCGTTTCAGGTCGGGACCCTTCTTCGGAAATGGGAAGGGGGAAGGGGGTTCTGAAATAAATAGAGAGAGAGGGGTTGAGCTGGGGAACGTAGGTGGGATGGTGATATGTGAGTGCAGGTAGGCAGTGATAGGGATTGGTCAGTGAGGTGGGAGGAGCGGATAGGTGGGAGAAAAGACGGACAGGTCAAGGAGGCTAGGATTAGAGGGAGGGTTGGTCTTGGGATGAGGTCGGAGGTGGGGAGATTTTGAAGCTAGTAAAGCCCACATTGAGACCATTGGGTTATAGGGTTCCCAAGCGGAATATGAGGTGCTGCTCCTCCAGTTTCCGGATGACGTCGTTGTGACACTGTAAGAAGCCCAGGATGGACATGTCATCCAAGGAGTGGGAGGAGAAGTTGAAGTGGTTCATGACTGGAAGATGTTGTCGTTTGTCATGAACAGAGCGCAGGTGCTCTCTGCAAAGCGGTCTCTGAGCCTCCGCTTGGTCTCACCAATGTACAGGAGGCCACATCGGGAGCAGCGGATACAATAACCACATTGATGGATGTGCAGCTGAACATCTGTTTAATGCGGAAAGTTTTCTTGGGGCCTGGGATGGAGGTGAGGGTGGAGGTCTTGTATCTGGGATGCCCTCGTATTTCAAGGACCGCAATTTGCCCCCTTCAGTTGTCGAAAATGCCCGCAACCACATCTCTTGTGTTTCTCACACCTCCGCCCTCACACCCCCTCCTCACAATAAACACAAAGACAGAATTCCCCTCATTCTCACGTATCACCCCACCAACCTCCGGATTCAATGCATCATTCTCCGCCTTGCCTGCCACCAGCAATCCAACCCCACTACCAAGGATATATTTCCCTCCCCACCCTTACCTGCCTTCCTGAAGGAACACTCTCTCCATGACTCCCTCATCTGCTCCACACTCCCCACTAGCCCCACCACCTCCGGCACCTTTCCCTGCATCTGCAGGACGTGCTACACCTGGCCCTACACCACCCCCCTTATCCCCATCCCAGGCCCCAAGAAAACCTCCCACATTAAACAGATGTTCACCTGCACATCTGCTAATATGGTCTATTGTATGCGCAGCTCCCGATGTGGCCTCCTGTACATTGGTGAGACCAAGTGGAGGCTTGGAGACCACTTTGTGGGGCACCTGCGCTCTGTTCGCAACAAATGACAACACCTTCCAGTCGCAAACCACTTCAATGCCCCCTCCCACTCCCTGGACGACATGTCCATCCTGGGCATCCTCCAGTGCCACAATGATACCACCCAGAAACTGGAGGAGCAGCACCTCATATTCTGCCTTGGGAGCCTGCAACCCAATGGTCTCAATGTGGATTTTACTTGCTTCAAAATCTCCCCTCCCCGGGCTCATCCCAAGACCAACCCTCCGTCTCATCCCCGGCTCCTTGACCTATCCATCTTCTCTCCCACCTATCCGTCCCTCCCACCTCACTGACCAATCCCCACCACTATCTACCTGCACTCACCTATCACCATCCCACCTACCTTCCCCAGCCCAACTCCCACCCTCTATTTATTTCAGAACCCCCTTCCCCCTCCCCCATTTCTGAAGAAGGGTCTGGACCCAAAATGTCAGCTTCCCTCTCCTCTGATGCTGCCTGGCCCACTGTGTTCCTCCAGCTCCACACTGTGTTGTCTCAGACTCCAGCATCGGCACTTCTTACTATCTCTTACTAGAATGGATCCAGGGATGAGAACTTCTGTTATGAGGAAAGATTGTTCTCCCTGAAGAGAAAAAGGCTAAGAGGAGATCATATAGAGGTTGTCGATATCATGAGTGGGCTGGACAGCGTAGAGAGAGAGAGAGAGAAGCTGTTTCCATTTGTAAAAGATACAAGAATGAGAGGACAAGATTTTTTAAAAAGTGCAACAAAGCAAGGATAATGTCAGAAAATAACGTTTTCACACAGCAAGTAGTTAGGATATGGAATGAGCTGGCTGGAAATGTGGCGCAGGCAGGTTCAGTTGAGGCATTCAAGAGATCTTTGGACTTTTTGGATAGCAGTGGGGTGTAGGGATATGGAGCAAAGGCAGGAAATTGACACTCCGTAATAGAACTGCTGCAAGCGCCATGAGCCAAATTACCTTCCTGTGTGTCGTAATAATTCTGTGCTTCTGTGAAAATGTAACTGATTGCAGTTCACAACTACTGGAGCAGTAGGAAATATAGTTTGAATAAGAATTAAGACATGCCTGGAACTGTTCGATTTTTGGGAGGAATGATTTGCTTCATTTTACATGACAGCTTCAGCACAGTCACTAATGCATTGTGAATGAACGTTACATGTCGTAATCATAACATTCTCATATTCAAATCACACTGACTCAGAATATGAAAACAAACTTTCGTTCAGACTTGTGAGCACTCAGTTTGTTTTAACACATAGGCTGAAACTTGGCCAGACTAGCTTGGTATTGAATGCACTTGCTGTTAAAAAGCTGGAGTTGCAGACATTGAGGTAAAGTTTCTGGGAAATGTGTCTTGCCTTCTACAGAAATATCACAGAAACAATGTAAGTAGCAACACGAGGAGTAGGAGAAGGCTATTCAGCCCCTCAAACCTGCTTTGCCAGTCGATGAGCTCACTGCTGTTGTCCCTCAACTCCGTTTAATGCTTATCTCTTGATAACTTTTATCTGACAAAAATCTGCTAATTTCTGCCGTTGACAGCTTCCAGAAAATGCAGAATCTGGAGGAAGAGTGTTCCAGATTTGTGGCACTTTTGCTGTGAAAAGAGTCCTCCTGAATTTGCTACAGAATTGCCTGGCTTTCATTGGTGAGCCAGCCGATATCTAATCCTCAAATAACATCAGAGAAAAGGGAGCAATATGAGGTCTACAGTCTTGTGAGTGAACAGCAACAGGGTCTATACAATATAACAATATACAGAGGACAGTAAAATAGAACATCTGATGTAAACGCTATGGACTCAGGCTAGAGTTCCCTGTCATTTGTCATCATTATTATATAAGAGATAGTAGGAACTGCAGATGCTGGAGAATCTGAGATAACAAGGTGTAGAGCTGGATGAACACCGCAGGCCAAGCATCATCAGAGGAGCAGGAAGGCTGAC
>JAHRHZ010000048.1:8514320-8541083 GCA_024137785.1 Ginglymostoma cirratum | reverse complement strand
TGAGTGTATAGTTGCAGGTCAGCTGTGTAGTAAAGAATGTTCATCCAGCTCCACACCTTTGTTATCTCGGATTCTCCAGCATCTGCAGTACCTATTATCTCTAGTAAAGAAAGTGTTTGGTACGCTTGCCTTTATTGGTCAGTGCGTAGGAGTTGGAATGCCATGTTGGGTCTGTACAGGACACTTGTTTGGCCGCTCTTGAAATACTGCATTCAGTTATGGTCTCCCTGCTATAGAAATGATTTTGTTAAAATTGAAAGGATTCAGAAAAGATTTACAAGAATGTTGCCAAGGTTGGAGGGTTTGAGCTATAGGGAAAGGCTGAATAAGCTGAGGCTATTTTCTCTGGTATGTCAGAGGCTTAGGGATGGGAGGTGACCTTATTGAGGTTTACAAAATCATGAGGGGCATGGATAGGCTGAATAGCCATGGTCTTTTCCCCAGGATATAGTAGTTCAAAACCAGAGGGCATAGGTTTAAGGTGAGAGGGGAAAGATTTAAAAGGGACCTAAAGGGCAACTTTTTCAAACAGATGGTGGTGTTTCTATGGAATGAGCTGTCAGAGGAAGTGGTGGGGTCTGGTACAATTACAACATTTAAAAGGCATCTAGATAGGTACATGAAAAGGAAGGGTTTAGAGGAATATGGGCCAAATGCTGGCAAGTGGGACGAGATTAATTTAGGATATCTGGTCAGCATGGACAAGTTGGACTGAAGGGTCTGTTTCTGTGCCTCTCTATGACTCTATATTGCTGCACTGGTTCCTTCATTACAATAGCAGCTCCACCTACAAAGTACTTCATTGACAGTAAAGCGCTTTCTAAGGTCTGGTAATATTAAAAGGTGCTATATAAATACAAGTCCTCCTGCCTCTATACTTCTGTGTTAATTGCAGAAAATAGTTTCTTTATACCTACTTTATAAAAATATATTTTCTAATCAAACCAATCAACGGATCTCTGGCTCTTAATGCTGCCAGTGAGCTTGTACATGCAGCAGGAGTAGCATTGTTTACTCTTAGAGAGAAGCTAACCACAAAGGTGGCTGCATTGGACTATCTTGGGAACTGAAGGTCAAAGTGTAGTGACAGGTATGGCATTGGGAATATTGACCTTACAGATGAACAGGCAAGGAGATGTAATGGTCTCATAGTCAGGGCCTGGAGATCCTTAAGGACCACCCTGAGAAGGCAGGTAACATGGGAGGTCAGTTCCTGGAGGACGGTCCTGATGACCTGATGGCAGTGACATAAGTGGGCGAGTGACCGCCTGCCAATGGTCAATGTGAGTCAATGCACCTTTCACGCAGGCATTGCTGCTCAATGCAACACACCCTCATCACTCACCCAGGAGTACCCCCGACACTCAGCAGGTAATCCACCTCAACCTGACACAATGGCATTCTGGACCTCTGACTTGCAGGACAAGGTGCCGCACAAAGAAAAGGGAGCAGAAGTAGAGCCAGAAAGGGGACAGGGAGCCCTCCATTTTCTGAGCTCTACAGCGGGGACAATTGTCTGCGATCACAGATCTGATAGCATCATAGTCCATAGCTATTCACATTTGGACCATGAATCTCTTGCTTCACCCTCCAACCCTCTCACTTCAGACTAACAATTCCCTCTGAGTTCCTGCTTTCAGACACTCATGACCTCTCGGGAGAGAGAGAACAACAATACTGCCCTGATACAAAGTTCCCAACACGTTATGTGACATTCACAGCCACCTACTCAGATTCAGACATTGCACTTATCCTGGGGGAGAATATAAAGTTGGGATCAGCAGAGGCAGCTGTATCCTGTTAGCAACCCTCTTCAGGAGGATGGTGTGTTTGCCGGATCAGCAAATGGCCAGGGGATAGACTCAGCAGGGCTGGTGACAGAACTCACAGGCTCCCACACTGCTTCTGGACCAGGACCCAGCCCAAGCTCAGTGGTAGCAGTACCCACACAGAACACAGAGACCCCACCCACAACACAGAGCACAGAGCCCCCATCCCCACACAGAGCACAGAGACCCCACCCCCACACAGGACACAGTGCCCCCACCCCCACACAGAGCACAGAGACCCCACCCCCACACAGAACACAGAGACTCCACTCCCACACAGGAAACAGTGCCCCCACCCTCACACAGGCCACAGTGCTCCCACCCCACACAGGTTACAGTGCCCCCACCCCCACAGAGAACACACAGTCCCCACCCCCACACAGAACACAGAGACCCCATCCCACATAAAGCACAGTGCACCACCCCAACACAGAGCATAGCGATCCCACCTCCACAGAACACAGTAACCCGAGCTCCACACAGACCATACAGCCCCCACCCCACACAGGACCAGTGCCCCCATCCCCACAGAGAACACACTGCCTCTACCCCACACAGGACCAGTGCCTGCACTCCCAGAGAAGAATGCCTCCACCCTTGTAAAGCACCCAGCAGCCTCCTAGAGCATCAGATCCTGATGTACCCCCTGTCCCAGGCTCTGCATGTGAGAATGATGATGGGGCAATCTGCAAGTGATTTCTGAAGGGATACATACAACAAGATCCTGTGTTGGTCTGCAAAACAATCTCCTGCCATGGTCAAGGCAAAGAGAGGTGTCCAAGTCTAACTTGGTAGAGGGCATCATGCAAATTCCCAGCATGGCTCGCATTTCCACCGATGTGTGCAGCTTCTGACTTTAAATTAATGGAAAATGAAATAACTCCACAGAGGCCGGTATCCCATCACCAAGTCTCCCTTTATTTACATGTGGAGAGTCCTTAACACTGACCCAGCTCCCTCAGAGCCAGCTGTCAGAGTGAACAGAATCTCTGACACTCCTGTTCATATCTGTCAGCCAATTCGACCAGATTAACAGCCCCAATCAGGGAACTCATATTCTATAAATCCACCTGGCTGACTTCACGAAAACAAAATCAGGGGAGTGTGGATGAGATTATTAAACCTGCAGTCCCTTCCAAATGCCAACGATGCCTGGTTAGGCTGTTAATCCCTCCATCTTTTGCCTGATAGATACTCTGAGCAAAAAACTGTCACTTCTTTCTTTTCTTCCCCTTTAACACTATTCTTAGCTGTCACATATCAGCACAAGGAAAGTAACTGCAGGGAAGTGAATCATGAGTGGTTTTTGTTGAAAGGGTTTAACTTCTTTCTCGACCTTTGCAGCGATGTTGAATCCTGTCAACTAGTGTGACAACCTCAGCAAAGCATTTGGAGATAGCAAGAGCTGCAGACGCTGGAGTCAGAATCAATACAGTGTGGAGCTGGAGGAACACAGCAGGCTAGGCAGCATCAGAGGAGCAGGACCGTCGACGTTTCGGGCCTGGGCCCTTCATCTAAAGGGTGTAAACCCAAAACGTCAACTTGCCGGCTCCTCTGATGCTGCCTGACTTGTTGTGTTCCTCCAGCTCCACACTGTATTGACTCAGCAAGACGTTTCTGTTTTCTGTGGCTCCTTGCCTGTTATGTGTGACTGGTGTGTTTAACTTGTTGCTGCTACTAAGATTGATTCAATCAGAGGTGATACAGAACCTTTATTATAAAGGCAAATGGATAATGAGGCCGAGCAAAAATGTATGTTGGTGGCTTTGGCCCCAGTAGTTCCTTTCAGGTATTTTTAGTCAAACTATTATGACACATCTGGACATGAATGAGTGAAAGTATTAGCTTTGTTAGTACTCAAATGAATACAGTAAAAAGTTTACAAGTCACCACTTACTGCGCCATCTCAGGTAGAAGATATCCAGGCACAGTATTTGGTATAAAACAGACGATATACTTGTGTAATATAGAGACAGTAGGAACTGCCGATGCTGGAGTCTGAGATAACAAGGTGTAGAGCTGGATGAACACAGCAGGCCAGGCAGCATCAGAGGAGCAGGAAAGCTGATGTTTCGGATCGAGACCCTTCTTCAGAAATGCGTGAGGGGAAGGGGATTCTGAAATAAATAGGGAGAGAGGGGGAGGTGGATGGAAGATGGATAAAGGAGAAGATAGGGTGAGAGGAGACAGACAGGTCAAAGAGGCAGGGTTAGAGCCAGTGAAGGTGAATGTAGTTGGGAAGTTAGGGAGGGGATAGGTCGGTCCAGGGAGGACGGACAGGTCAAGGAGGCGGGATGAGGTTAGTGGGTAGGAGATGGGGGTGGGGCTTGAGGTGGGAGGAATGGTTAGGGAGGCGGGCACTAGCTGGGCTGGTTTTGGGATGCGGTCGGGGGGAGGGGAGATTTTGAAGCTTGTGAAGTCCACATTGATAGCATTGGGCTGCAGGGTTCCCAAGTGAAATATGAGATGCTGTTCCTGCCGCTTTTGGGTGGCGTCATTGTGGCAATGCAGAAGGCCCAGGATGGACATGTCGTCCGAGGAGTTGGGGGGGGGAGTTGAAATGGTCTGCGACGGGGAGGTGTAGTTGTTTGTTGCGAACTGAGCGTAGGTGTTCCGCAAAGCGGTCCCCAAGCCTACGCTTGGTTTCCCCGATGTAGAGGAGGCCACAACAGGAACAGCGGATACAGTATATCACATTAGCAAATGTGCAGGTGAACATCTGTTTGATGTGGAAGGTCTTCTTAGGGCCTGGGATTGGGGTGAGGGGGGAGGTGTGGGGGCAGGTGTAGCACTTGCTTCGGTTGCAGGGAAAAGTGCTGGGGGTGGTGGGGCTGGAGGGGAGTGAGGAGCGGACAAGGGAGTCACAGAGAGAGTAGTCCCTCCGGAAAGCAGATAAGGGTGGGGACAGAAAAATGTCTTTGGTGGTGGGGTCAGATTGCAGATGGCGGAAATATCAGAGGATGATGCGTTGGATTTGGAGGTTGGTGGGGTGGTACGTGAGGACGAGGGGAATTCTGTTTTGGTTATTATTGCGGGTAGGGGGTGTGAGGGATGAGTTGCGGGAAATGCAGGAGACACAGTCGAGGGCATTTTCAATCACTGTGGAGGGGACGTTGCAGCCCTTGAAAAATGAGGACATCTGGGATGTTTGGGAATGGAATGCCTCATCTTGGGAGCAGATGCGGCGGAGGCGAAGGAATTGGGAATAGGGGATGGCCTTTTTGCAGGAAGGTGGGTGAGAGGAGGAGTATCCTAGGTAGTTGTGGGAGCCGGTGGGCTTAAAATGGATATTGGTTTCCAGGTGGATGCCAGAGATGGAGACAGAGAGGTCCAGGAAGGAGAGAGAGGTATCAGAGATGGTCCAGGTGAACTTAAGGTTGGGGTGGAAGTTGTTAGTGAAGTGGATGAACTGTTCGAGCTCCTCATGGGAGGACAAGGCGGCGCCAAAACAGTCATCAATGTAACGGAGGAAGAGATGGGGATAGGGCCAGTGTAGCTTTGGAATATACTTGTATTTGGTATAAAATAGAAAAAAAAGTCTAGCATTAAAATAAAAATGAATTTTTTGTTAAAACTACTCAGTTTACAGTCCTTTCATGCCATTATGTGCAGAGAACTAGGCTCCAAACCACACGAGGCAAAGTCTCCAGACCATGCCAGGCTTCAAAACATGAGGCCTCACCTCCAGTCCTCAAAGGGTTTTGCCTGTCTGCAATGGGGACTCGCCTCCCCACAAAGGCCTCCAGTCCAGGGACTTGCCTCCAGTTCTCACTGTGGACTCGCCTCCCGATAAAGGCCTCCAGTCCACGTGCCCACCTCGTTTCCACTCCCAACTGATTCCATCTGACGTGGCAGACTCTCAGCCCAGCATGGCAGTCTTTCTGCCTGGAGTGGCAGTCTCCTGGCCCAGCATGTCTGTCTTGGCCCAGTGTGGCTTCAGTATCAGCCTCTGATTTCAGGATGATTCCAGGGCAGTCTCCCAGCCTCTGGAGCCTCAAGGTGAAGCCTGGCATGATCTAGAGTCAAGGCCTGGTGCAGACTAGAGGCTAAGTGCCAGCATGGAATGGGTTTGGAACTTTTCTAAACTTTTCACTTCTCTAATTGATTTGTATGATCTGTAATGCTGGACTTTGTATTTCTTTATTTTCCTAATTGTTTCCCCTAAGATTTTGTATTTATGAATCTGTGCCTAGGTACCTTTGTACCTAAGATGGGTGCCATAAATGGCAACTTGTAAACTTTTCATTGTATTCATATGAGTACATGCGACAATAAAACTAAATCTAATTCTATTCCACTTACCAATTTTAGAGCATGTACAATTTTCAGACAGCAGTCAGTGATGGTTCTGTGATTCTCATTGACGTCTCCTCTGAACCCATCTACTACTTTATTACAGATATAAAAGGTACTGCAGATGCTGGAGAATCCGAGATAACAAGCATGGGGCTGGATGGACACAGCAGGTCAGGCAGCATCATAGGAGCAGGAAAACTTGACGTTTCGGGCCTAGACCCTTCATCAGAAACAATCCCTTTTGTCTTCCACTATCATCTCTTTTCCATTCAATCTCTCCTGTCTTCCACCAGTCCCATTGTCAATTGATGTAAAACCCATTTGGTTCGCTAATGCCCTTTAGGGAAGGAAATCTGCTGTCCTTACCTGGTCTGGCCTACATGTGACTCCAAACCCACAGCAATGTGGTTGATTCTTAACTGCCCTCTAAAATAGCCAAAGAAGCCTTTCAGTTCAAGGATAATTCGGGATAGACGAAAAATGCTTGCCTTGGCAATTGCACCTACACAGCACAAAAGGATAAAGAAAAAATGCTTCATTAGAGATTGTCCATTTTGTTCTCACCCTTCCCTCACCTCTGGATTTGTTTAAAATCTGTTCCATCATTAACATTTTCCCATTCTGATGAAACATTAAGATACTGCCAGACCTCCTGAGTATTTTTAGCACTTTCTGGTTTAAGTTCAGATTTCCAGCATCTGCACAACATTGCTTTTCTAATAATGTTATTGTTAAATGTTATTTTGTTTAATTCCCCTTGGTTGTATTGTATTGTATTGTATTGTATTGTTATCTTTAGTTAAGGAAGGATGTAAGTGCATTAGGAACAGTTCACAGAAGGATTGCCAGACCAACAACTAGAATGGAATAGGTTGTCTTATTAGGAAAGGTTGGACTGGTTAGGATTTAATCTCCACTTGAGTTTAAAAGAGGTAACTTAACTGAAACATACAAGATGCTGAGGGGTCTTTATAGGATGAACACAGAAAGTATACATCCTTTTGTGAAGAATCTAGAACCGGGAGTCATAGTTTAAAAATAAGAGTGTTGGGTTATCAACTTTGGAATAATGTCCTTTTTAAGAGCTTAACACATAAATAAGCCAAGTATCCAGATATTGTCACATAACTGCAGTCTTTCTGCACTGTAGTACCTTAGGCACAGGCTGTGTCTGGAAATTAGACTTAGAATCCCTACAGAGTAGAAACAGGCCCTTCAGCCCAACAAGTCCACACAGACCCTCAGAGCATCTCACCCAGACCCATCCCTCTATAACCCACCTAATCTACACATCCCTGAACACTACAGGCAATTTAGCATGGCCAATCCACCTTGCCCGCACATTTTTGGACTGTGGGAGGAAACCCACACAGACAGGGGGGAGAACATGCAAACTCCACACAGACAGTTGCCTGAGGGTGGGATTGAACCCAGGTCCCCAGCACTGTGAGCCACCATACCATGCTATTACTCTATATTGTACATATTTGCTTAGCTGTAATTAAAGCCACCAGCAATCCTCATGTGGACAGAATCCACATTCCTCGTTTCGATTACAGATCACCAAACTGATACATGGACTCTTTGACTTACATTAATTTTACAATTCCTATCCTAAGTTTAGGTGCTTTTGCTTGTAGCATTCAAGGGATATCTTTGAAGAAAAATGTTGCATTATCAATTTTGGGGCAATGTCCCTTTAAAAGATCAACTTGCAAATGCCCCATGTACCCAGATGTTGTCACATGACCACAGGCCGCAGGATCGCTGCACTGCAGCATTAGAGGTACAAGCCACATCTACAGATTCCCCACTGTATACATTAGTTTAGAAGATAAACAAGACCACCAGAGAACTTCAGTTAAACAGAATCCATGCACAATAAACTTTTTTATTAGCCAGCAAGGGCAGGGTGGCACAGTGGTTAGCACTGCTGCCTCACAGCACCAGGGACTCGGGTTCAATTCCACCCTCGGGTAACTGTCTGTGTGGAGTTTGCACATTCTCCCCGTGTCTGTATGGGTTTCCTCCCACAGTCCGAAGATGTGCAGGTTAGGTGGATTGGCTATGCTCAATTGCCTGTAGTGTCCAGGGATGTGTAGATTAAGTGGGTTATGGGGGATGAGTCTGGGTGGGATGCTCTGAGGCTCGGTGTGGACTTGTTGGGCCAAAGGGCCTGTTTGCACACTATAGGGATTCTACTCTATTCAACTTTGGGACCAGGAATGTGCCAGTTGATCAAATATTCCAGAAAATCAAGAGGTCCACATAATCAATGTAAAAACACACATTAAATAACAGAAATGTAATGCAGGGGGTACACACATCATGATGAAGTGAAGGCAATGATCTTTGCCTTAAATAAAACTTACTGCCACACAGTCTTTTCACTTGCACCCTCAACTGACCACTCGGACATGGTAGCAGATCACGGTATTTGAGGAGAAATTGAATCAGCTGTTGACATTTCGTGTAGCCATTTGATTGAACGAGTATGTTTACATTGAGGCAAATACATTTTAAAAACTGTAATAATTGGGCAGAATAATACAGTAAACTTTGTGACATTTGAGGTTATTATAATAATTAAGGATGTCAGTTCATAAGGTGCCAGCTAAAACAAAGTTTCACTGTACCTCGTTTGTGTTACACAATGCAATTAATTGGTTAAAACACAAGGGTTACCCATTTAAGACAGAGATGAGGAGAAATATTTTCTCACAGAAGGTCATGAGTTTTTGGACCTCACTTCCTCAAAAGGTGGTGGAAGCTGAGGTTTTGAATAATTTAAGACAGAGTTGGATGGATTCTTGATAAGCAAGGGAGTGAAAGGCTTTCTGAGTCAGTGGGAATATGGAGTAATCAGTTCAGTTTGCATGCCTCATGCTGAGGAATCTCACCAAATTTGCAGTGTGTTACTGATGTTACATACTCGAGTTGCATAAACGTACACCTGGAAGGTGTTTTCAGTTTTGATTTTGGAAGTGGTGAGAAAGTCGTTCCCCAGTTTGATCCTCAAGATCAGAGAACTTCAGATGTGAAAGGGGATAATTGAGAAACTCCTTGAAAGTACATGAAATACTATGTAGACATGATTGCAACACAAAGGGGCATCGATACGAACTAGTAAAAACATAACACAGGATAGAAAACAAATTGCAATTACGTAGCACTTTCAAGTCCATAGGACACCCAAAGCTAATTAATATGTTTTGAAATGTAGTTTAAATTAGTACATAGTCAAAAATAGCAGGAATCTGCACACAATAATGACCGAAATGACAAACTAAGATAACAAGGTGTGGAGCTGGATGAACACAGCAAGCCAAGCAGCATCATAGGAGCAGGAAAAAATGACAAACTAAATTGTTTTTGGTGATATTGCTTTCAGGATAAATGTTGGTCACATCATTGGGTGGACTGTATTGCTCTTCAAATAATGTCAATGATCTTTTACATCCATTTGAACATAACCATTGGTTTAATGAATCATCAAAGAGTAAGCACCTCTGATAATCCAGCATTCTAAATGGTGTTGCAATGTCAGCCTGTAGTACATGGTTAAGATCTGCAAAGTTGTTTTAATACGAATCCAGGGTGCCACCACTAAACCAAGACAATACTTGAAGTTGAATTTTCCCAACTTTGTTGACACAGGGTTGGAGAAAGGCGGCAGGACCAGGAAAACAGAGAGGAGCCGCTCCAGGATAGGTCCCCAATGTGTTCCCACCTCCAAGTCAGGCAACAAATCGGATTCGGCCCACTCTGCAGATGTGGACAACCAATTGTGGCAAATGAGACCCCACTTAGGGGCCATGACATCAACGTTCATTCAATTTTGGAGAAGTCCGCTGCCTCATTTGGAGGCCACCAGCTCCATTGATGCAGCTCCTCAGTGGCAGACCAGGGCCATCAGAGACTCCAGACCTTAATGACGGAACCACAGGAGGATTGTGCACAATTTCCTCTGTCTCTATTCCCAGGGAGTAACTTCACCTCCATCCCAATGGCTTCAGATCTCTTTATTTGATGATATGAATGCAGACAGCTGAGAGCATCACTTCCTGAGACACTACTGCAGCCTCTTACCTACCTCAGCAATACTCACAGTAACATTACAGTAGAAAGTACAGTTTGTTAGATACAAAGAGTGCATAGAGCAGGGTACCAGTAAGCCAGAGGGAAAGAAAACAGCAATAGTTGAAAATAAATGTATTGTCACACTGAAGTTCCACTTTGAAACATACAGATTGAGTTGGATATCTTATATGCAAATTTTGCTTGTTTTTCCTTATGCAACACTTCATTCTAACCCTACTTTCCATTTCTAATCTTTTGATGTCTCTGTTGCTTTCAAATTTCAGTTAATCCCGGCGCTCAGGAAGCAGAAGAATTGCAGGAAGATGGGCTGAAGTGTCTAAACAATTTGGCAGCTGCCCAGCTGAAGTTGAACCTCCGAGATGAGGTGATTGCTTCCAGTAACGCTGTCCTGCAGCTGGACCCCAATAATGTGAAAGCTTTGTTCAGGAAAGGAAAAGTTGAGTATTGAGAACTCCCCACCAGCATTTCCCTACAGTGTGAATTCACGTTGTGTGGGTTTTCCCATTTGTGTGAACGTCTTCCATCCCTTCATTTATGGAAGCTGAAATACAAGGGGGGCATTGACCTCGTGGTATTATCACTGGACTATTAATCCAGACACCCCAGTAATGTCCTGGGAACCCAGGTTCAAGTCTCACATGGCAGAGGGTGGAATTTGAACTCAATTTTAAAAAATTCTGGAATTAAAAGTCCAATAGTGACCATGAGTCCATTGCCGATTGCTGGGAAAAGCTCATCTGACTCACTAATGTCCTTTAGGAAAGGGAACAGCCATCCTTATCATCCCATCCTACATGTGACTCCAGGCCCACAGAATGTGGTTAACTCTTAACTGTCCTCTGGGCAGTTAGGAATGGGTAATAAATGCTGGCCGAGCCAGCAACACCTTCATCTCATGAATGAATTTAAAAAAAACTCTACAGGGGCTGGTATCCTGTCAATAAGTCACCCTTTATTTATAACACAGTGTGCAGCCGGAGGAACACAGCAGGCCAGGCGACATCAGAGGAGCAGAAAAGCTGACGTTTCGGGTCAGGACCCTTCTTCAGAAAAAGGGACCCTTTATTTATACTTGGAGAGTCTTTGACACTGATCCAACCCCCTCAGAGCCAGCTCTCAGAGCGAGCAGAACCCCTGACATCCCTGTTTCTGTCAGTCAGGCCTTCCTGTTTGGACCAAGTTAACAGCTCCAATCAGGGAACTCATATTCTAGACAAAAATAGAAGTTGCTGGAAAAGCTCAGCAGGTCTGGCAGCATCTGCAGAGAGAAATCAGAGTTAACGTTTTGGGTCGAGTGAACGTTCCTCAGAACATTCTATGATGTCCACCTGGCTGTTACAATCACTATTGAAGCAATACTCCATCTATTTTAATTAATCATCCCTCCACTAGACAGGGAATCATAGATCAGCTACATCATAGGAGAAAGCCATTCAGCCCTTTGTATCTGTGCTAGCTCTCTGTTATATTTTCTCAGTCCCACTCCCCTGCCTTTAAATGCTGGCAGGAAGGAAGGAAAAGGGAACATCTTACCAACATATTTGGCATTCACAAACTACCAGTCATCCCGTCTAACATCAAGCAATCAATAAGAGTTAAAAATGAACATCTATTTCAGAAAATATGTAGTATTTTTTCACTCCCTTCAGGTTTAAGGCATCAAAGCCTCATCTGAATTAATACAGTCTCATCTGTGTTATCAAACTACATACCTATTTAGGCGATTCGCTCTACTTGTAAAGTAATTTCAAGCACTGTTCCTGGGACTGAGGGACAATTAAATGGACTTTGTTTGCGCATACATAAATGTTTCATGCCTAAAGATCACTCGCCGTTGGCCCTGTTTCCTCAGGAAGCTTAATGAGCTCTGCTTAAACTTAAAGATGGTGGAGTGAACATTGTTTGCTGCCATTTTGATGACATAAAATGGGCATAAAATATTCAATTTCAGACACCAACTTGCTGCATTCCAAGGACTGATATTTTGCCTGAAATTAACTTATTTTCCTAGCAAATGTCAACAGAGGGTTAATGAAACAAACACAGAGAATGCTGGAGAAACTCAACAGATCTAGCAGCTACTGTAAATAGAAATTCAGAGTTAATGTTTCAGGTCTGGTATGACTCTCTCCACAGATGTTGTTGGACCTGCTGAGTTTCTCCAACGTTCTCTGTGTTTGTTTCAGATGTGGCACGGTGGCTCTGTGGTTAGCCCTGCTGCCTCACAGCGCCAGGGACCTGGGTTTGATTCCACCCTTGGCCAACTGTCTGTGTGGAGTTTGCACATTCTGTGCTTGGGTTTCCTCCTACATCCAAACATGTGCAGGCTAGGTGGATTGGCCATGCTAAATTGCCCATAGTGTTCAGAGGTGGGTCTGGGTGGGATGTTCTGAGGGTCGGTGTGGACTTGTTGGGCCGAAGGGCCTGTTTCCACACTGTAAGGATTCTATGATTTCCAGAACCTGCAGTATTTTGTTTTCAAAATGCCTGCTTTAGATACCCTCTCAAAACCTAACATTGGGCCTACGCAGGTCATATTTTTTCAGCAACCAGCCCTGCAGCCTAAGTAACATCTGCCAACTAAAGATACTTGCCAGAATAAAACCTGGTCCCTCTGCTACTGTCCTAACCCCAGAGACCCCCATCTCCAACATGTCAGGAGGCAGGTGGCCTTTTGGGCTTTGACAAAGGGTCATCTGCTGTTGCTGGCTCCACAGCTGCTGGGTTTGGCTTGAGGCCAAATGCAGGCCAACCACAAGTTTCCTGGTTGATGTGCACTGAATGTGGGCATTGTATCAATTTATTGACATGGTCATCCAGCGTTTGCTGCCTGAGATTTCATAGAAACCCATCTTTCTCATTTCAAAAGATCCAGCCATTTACAGGTATCAGGGCATTAGGTTTGTAGGATTAGAAATGACGACTTTGCAAGATGTTAAGACCAAGAATCTTCCAAAGGAACGATGCTTGCCAGGCTTCTTAATGTGTGAAATACAACTTAATGGCTCTTTTCACACACAACACAACGTGGTTGAAATATTTGAGTACGCAATTTTCCATTGGTCAGTGTCATAACAAAGTAATCCACATGACCTCCCCCCATTTCCAACAGGAAGGGAAAAGAATGGGTCAGATGCTGAATATCCTTGCTTTCTTATGGAAATCTAATCCTAATGTAACAATCTTCTATATGCATGTTGCATATTCATATCTTTGCACAAAAATACAAGTGAATTTATACCACATATTTAGCTTTCCTTCCTGCCCTCTCTCTTCTGATTTATAATTTGTTTTCCACAAGTGTAAAATACTCTCAGCTTTAAGCATGAAACATTTGACGCTGAATGTTAATCAGAAACTTGCCTTACGGTGGATGAGATTACTGAACACAATATTTTTCAGTTTCAAAATCTTGCTACACCTCAGCTCTGCAGTAAGCACATTTGCCCGAAATATAAGGAAACTCTCTTTCTCTGTCCCAGAGAACGTGTGAAACAGTGTTACGTCCTGATAGGTATCTCCAAGCCCACTTCTCTGAAACAAAAACAGAAATTGCTGGAAAAGCTCAGGAGATCTGGCAGCACCTGTGAAGAGAAATCAGAGTTAAAGTTTTGGGATAGAACATAACAACGTAAGAAATTGGATTAGGAGCGGGCCATCTGGCCTGTTGAGCCTGCTCCACCATTCAGTAAAATCATGGCTGATCTTTTCATGGACTCAGCCCCACTTCTACCCACCCACATCTATTACCTTCCCTGCTTCTATCTTCCCTTCATAATTTTATGTGTTTTTATGGGTTCAGTAACCCTTTCTCAGAACTGATGGTAGCTAAGAAATTGTTGGTTTCTATGCAGAAGACAGGGTGGGGGAGGAGGTAAGGTGTAAACAATAGGGGAGATAGATCCTAAAGAGAGAGAAGAACAGTTGGACAGACGAAGGAGTGGATAACGGTCAGCCTGGGAGAATGAATAGCTATTACTGGATTCTCTACAGATGCTGCCGGGCCTGCTGAGCTTTTCCAGCAATTTCTGTTTTTGTTTCTGATTTCCAGCGTCCACAGTTCTTTCAGTTTTTATTTGGTGCATTTCTCTGAAATCTGAGCATAATACATTTCAATGAAATCAATGTATTATGCCTTGTGTTCAAACTTAAATTTGACAGGACAGATGTTCTTGCCTCTATAAAGTGTGCATTAGCCTACATATTATCCATTCCTAATTCTTTGTTGCCTGGAGTTCTGTTTCCATGTGGAGTCAATGCCAGGGTATATCAGTTTAAAATGCCATATGGTTGGGAGGCAGATTGCAACTTATTGGGCTGTTTATCCCTCAATCTCAGTCTCTTATCTTTCACTTTATGAGCGTTTAGACAAATTGATTTGTTTTTGATGAGTTACTTTTCTTCTGTGTTAATCAGAAACAGATGGTGTCTTGGTTCCAAGCTAACTGCGTTGACAGTTCTCTAATAATTTACAGATTTGCATCTGTAACCATCCGACATGGAAAAGGAACGATTGACCCTGTAAGGTTGTCTGAAGGAGGGTTTGAGTCCCGACAAGCACAACCCACAAGGATTTTTATCCATGGCTTGACATCAGTTATTTTGGCAGGAGCTCATAACTTCAACTGCCCATTGTGGCATTCTGATCCATAACAACAAACAAGAAACTTGGAATCTTCTGCTTGGGAACGCTACAGCCTTGTGGACTCAATACTGAGTTCAACAATTTTAGGGTTTGAGCTTCTACCATGTCTTTACCCCAAACCCCACACATCAGGCCTTGTAATCACATGGTCTGCTATTACACACAACCCATTGTTTGCCACCAAGAGTTTCCATTAATAGCTATTCACCCTCCCAGCCAGATCATTATTCATTCTGTCAAACTGTTCTCCTCTCTCTTTGGGCTCTATCCCCACCTATCATTCACTCCTTTCCCCCTCCCCCCACCCTCTCTTCTGTATAAAAACTAACAATTTCCTGGCAACCATCAGTTCTGGGGAAGAGTCACTGGACCCAAAATGTTAACTCTGACTTCCCTTCACAAATGCTGCCAGACCGCCTGACCCTTTCCAGCAATTTCTGTTCTTGTTTCCAATTTCTAGCATCCACAGTTCTTTTGGTTTTTAAGCAAGAGACTTCTCTCTCCCAAGTCAGGAATTATTTCATGTCACTCCTCAGAATGGCACCTGTCTCCCTTCCACCTTTGTTGATTTGTTGTATTCACCTGAACATGATTTGATAAATTTACACATTGATTCTGGATGAGGAGGACCATTTGGCCTATCTTCTGACACCCACACAGCATCACTCTATATTCCTTCCATCGCTATCATTTCCTTAGTGATTCCCCAACTTTCTCCTCCAAGACACTATCATTCCAAGTGTCGATCACTCTTTGTCTAAAGATTTACTGATATAGTCCTGAATTTGCCTTTCACTAGATTGCACTTGTACCCCTATATCCCATACTTACAGTTTAATATTTACATTCTGAATTTGCTGTTTTCTGACACTCAGCCTTTTGGGTCTGCTGTATTGCAAATATATCTTGACTGATCTGTATCTGAATCTGAATCCCCTTTAGTCCAGTTTTGCACCTTGTTCTTTATTTTTCCTCACCCTCGGTTCACCTCCAGCATTTTGGGAATTCTGGACAAGAGAGTTCCAGTTTTACTCTGCTTTTTATGTGAAGATGTATCCTTTCATTTCACACAGGAAAGATTCAGCTCTAATTTTGAGATGATCATAGAATCCTTACAATGTGGGAGGAGGCCATTTGGCCATCAAATCCACACTGACCCTGTAACCCTCCGTTTCCCCTGGCTGACCCACCTAGCCTGCACATCCCTGGATACTATGGAGAATTTAGCATGGCCAATCCACCTAACCTGCACATCTTTGGACTGGGGGAGGAAATCAGAGCACCTGGAGGGACCCCATGCAGATATGGGGAGAATGTGCAAACTCCACACAGACAGTTGCCTGAGGGTGGAATTGAACCCAGGACCCTAGCACTGTGAGGCAGCAATGCTAACCACTGTGCTGCTCTTGTTGGCCCCTTATTCTGGATCTCTTCACCAGAAAAGTGTTTTATAACCTCACCAACATTAAACCATGTTTCTCCTGCATCCTGTTGCTGATATTTAACTTCCTACCTCTAACTTCGCATTCTAGTTTTTACAGTCAAAGGAAATAGTTTTGATGCAATTTATCCCTCTTTTTTATCAGTTTAAGCATGTCTCTGTCCATCCAGCAGCCCAGGCTTGTCACGTCTGTGTTTCACACCAGTATTTCCTCATTCCAGGCAGCATTTTAGCAAAGCTGTATTGCAGAATGTCTGAATCCACAACATCCTTCCTCTTGCTTGGATTTCAATACACAATACTTCAACTGTCACGTTTCCAGGGTTGGGCATAGATACATTATACAACTTCTTTTGAATATATTCTGTAATTTCGGTCAGAAGTCCTAGTATATTCCCCCATTCTCAATCATCTGAGAAGCAGTGTTTTAATATCTGGCGAAACTAACCTTGCCCAGTCCCTTCTGCTCTTTCACATTAACAGGCCTGGCCATTCAATATGTAATTATTTCTTCCTATTTTTTCACTGAAATTTTAGCGCCTCCGTCTTAATGGCATTGAAATCATTCTGTCACATTTTACCAACTGCAAATTATTAGCATCCCCTTTCAGTTCAGATTTGTCCTCAAAATTGGGTCCCCATATTGGAGTCATCTATAAACATGGAGATGTTTGTCTCCGGCTCTCCATTCATGTGTCCAGTGATCAGATGTAGAACATGATACATGGGGCAGCCCGGTGGCTCAGTGGTTGGCACTGCCGCCTCACAGTATGGGTTTGATTCCACCCTCAGGCGACTGTCTGTGTGGGGTTTGCACATTCTCCCCGTACCCGCGTGGGTTTCCTCCGGGTGCTCCGGTTTCCTCCCACAGTCCAAAGATGTGCAGGCTAGGTGGATTAGCCATGGGAAATGCAGGGTTAGAGGGATAGGGTAGGAAGATGAGTCTGGGTGGGATGCTCTTCAGAGAGTCAGTGCGGACTTGATGGGCTGAATAGCCTGCTTCTACACTGTAGGGATTCGATTCTATGACTGTCAATCTGCAGCCATTTGAGAACCAGCCTTGAACTCTCACTCTCTGTCAATGCTATTCTCACAGTTTTTAAATCAAATTTCCAGCTTTGCCCAATTTCAAACCCTTTAATCTTCTTAAATAGTCTCTCGTGTGCTACCTTGTTAAGGCTTTCTGAAAATCCACATGCAGCATGACCATTGCAAATCCCCCCTCCAGCTAAACTGCCTCTTTCCACTAAGAACTGTATTAGTCTGGCCAAATGTAATCTTCCTTCCTGTAATCTGTAATTTTAACAATTGTCTAGTTATCTAGACATCTGGAAAATTTATCTTTAATAGAAATGTCATTGTTTTCCCCTGTCACTTCTAGCCCAGGTTTTGTCTGAGTTAACTCTGCCTGTCCTTTTAGATCTGGCAGCTGCATTGTCAGGAGTAGCTAATGAAAGGAATGGGAATGGCTGAGGACAGACTTTAATAGACTCAATGGTTCAGCAAAACACATCAGCCGACATAGCAGGCATATAGAGCCCTACAGTGATGGGAAAATGATGACAGGGACTGATAGAGGATGCCACTGGGGGCTTTCAGTTACCAGACCTCAGGGCAATGGTCACTTTCCTGGTAACCTCCTAAAGCGACAAGAGCAGCATTTGTGAGTACAGCCCTGCTCATCCTAATCCAGGAAATGAGGTAAGGAACTCTGCACACAACCTCCCCTTCCCACACTTGCCAACTCATTGTTCCTGACACTACACTCAGAACATAAAGAAAACTCAATCTCAGAAGGACAGCTGGTCCAGTTGACACTCAGCTATTGAAACAAGAACGTAGAGTCACAGGATCCCCACAGTGTGGAGGAAAGCCATTCAGCCCATTCAGTTCACACCAACCCTCTGAACAGCATCCCACCTAGCTCCATCCTATCCCTGTAACCCAGCAACTTTTCTTTATTCATTCATGGATGAGGGTGTCACTGCCTAGCCCAGCATTTATTGACCCTCCCTAAGTGACCCACATTGCCATGGGTCTAGAGTCACATGTAAGCCAGACTGGCTAAGGATGGCAGATTTCCTTCCCTAAAAGACATTAGTGAACCAGATGGGATAGCAAGAACTGCAGATTCCAGAGTCAGAGATTACAAAGTGTGCAGGTGAAGAAAATTTTCTGAAGAATGATCCCAACCCGAAACATCAGATTTCCTGCTCCTCTGATGCTGCCTGGCTGGTTGTGTTCCTGCAGCTACACACTGTGTTATCAGTGAACCAGATGGGTTTTGTCCCCCAAACAATCAACAATGGAATCATCATCAGGCTCTTAATTCTAGATTTCATTTTTACTGAATTCAAATTTCACCATCTGCCACAGTGGGATTTGTACCTAGGTCCCCAGAATTCATCTGGGTCCCTGGATTAACCGTCCAGCTATAACACCCCTAGGCCATTGTCTCCTCACTTTCCCATGGCTAATCCACCCAGCCTGCACATGATGAGCAATTTAGCATGGCCAACCTACCTAAACTGCACATCTTTGGATTGTTGGAGGAAACCAGAGCACCCAGCAGAAACCCACACAGCCACAGGGAGAACATGCAAACTTCACACACACAGTCACCCAAGGCTGGAATTGAACCCATGTCCCAGGCACTATGAGGCAGCAGTGCTAATCGCTGAGCCACCATGCTACCCATGTCTAGACATTAGCACAAGACCAGAGTGTAAGAACAGCCTCGTAATCATTTGTTATACTGTCCACTCCCCAGTCCTCCAGCACACATCCACATATCTGTCTTTTCCAGCTAGTGCTTTTCCCATTTCCCTCAAGTTGTTTGAATATGTCCCATCAGCTCCTAGAACAATGTCCTCCTTCACTTAAACACTTCGCAGATGAAGCTTATATTTGACAGTAAGAATTTGAAACTGAGAGTTTTGCAGAGGTGAGGGTGAGGGGTCAGGAGGAAAGAGGATAATGTTGATTTACTTCAGAGTTTGAACTGGCTACACTCAAGCAGTGAACCGAGAGAAACACTGGCTGGAACAGTTAATGACCTTTCGCTCACCCTGGATAATAATCAACGTTGAGTTGTACATCACTGTGGCTCTAAAAGTCCCTTAAAGCCATTGCAAATGACTTTTAAAATTAAATTTCCACACACATTTAACCAGGCAAAATACAAATGCAGTCTACCCATCAAAACAAATGCAACAGTAATGGCCCAATTTATTTTTGGTGAGTCAAAATGATTCATTCTGTTTTTCCGATCTCGTTGCAGTTGTTATCTGAACGGGGTGACTATGAGGAAGCTATGGAGACACTCAAGAGAGCACTGAAACTTGAACCAAGCACAAAGGTAAATAAATGCATTAAACCTCAATGTAACCTTTTACACATATACAGAAGGAAGTTAGTTTCTGCCTTCAAAGGAGATTACAGAAGACATGTTTCAGGGTAGACTGCTAATACAAACAGAAGATGCTGAGCAGGGATTGGGAATGTGTATTTGTACAATCAGATTTAATTACGTCAAAGCTTCCTTTTAGTCTCTGGGTAATGATGGCTCTTTACTATTCAATGGACCAAATCCCCGACTCTGATACAAATCATTTGGCTATCTTGGCTCAGATATTTAATCAGTACCACAATATTGTTGACAGAAATCTGCATAGGGCTGTGAAATTTGAGTAGCAAGTAAGATTGGTATTTTGCAAGATAGCATATTTTTTTTCTCCCAAACAGATTCAGCAACTACATCCCATCTAAAGCAGAATGGTACAGATGCAAAGCTATCCGAAACGAACTAGATGTGTTCCATCATTTCTCTTTCTGCTCACCCTCAGGGTTCTTAAGCTGGGAGAATTAGTTAGACTGCCTGAACTTAAAGTACAAGCTGTTATCCGCGGAGAGTTCAAGATTATCCACAGGTCAAATTACTGAGCACTTTAATATACTCAGAGACTTGTTGCTACAAATAGACCTTGGAACAAGTAGAACGAACAAAAACAGACATGAAACATTAATCTATTATTTTACATTCATTTTGGATCATTGTTGAAAACATTGTAATAGAAGGGGATTACTATCAGACAGGCATTTACCAGACTGCTCCAATATTACAAAAGTCTCTATAGAGCCTTTGGCTTTATTCATTGTCTGGCAATTACATCTTAGATTTATTGTGTTGTTTTTACAGACTGTCTGGTATCAGTCCTGCTGTATTCTCCAGTCTGGATTAGGCACACAGTTCAGACTAAACTTAACAGGGCCTCCATTTTAAACTAATCCATTGACAGGGTGAGTTACAACTGAATGCCCCTTTTACACATCAACCAATTTTTGTCACCACTACACAGTTCCTATCATTTATGAAACCACCATCAGTTACACAATTCTCACCAGTTATATGCCACCCATATTGAAATTTTCATCAATCTGTTCAGAGATGTGGTTACACAGCTCTGAGGCAGTTGGGAATTGAATCCAGGCCTCCTGCCTGAGAGGTAGGGACACTACTGCTGCAACACAGCAGCCCCTATGCCACCCACACAGCATTCAGCTGCTTCCTCAATAACCTTCCACTCATCAGAACCGAAGTTATTCACTGATAATCCAAGTGGACCCGAGCAACACCCAGGATTAGGCTAATGAGCACCAAGTAACATTCAATTCACACAAATGGCAGGCAATGGCCACCTCCAACAAGAGAACATCTAACTACCTCCGTCAAACCTCAGCGGTATCACTGAGTTTTCACCATCAACATTCAGGGCATTATCAATGACCAGAAACTAGTGGTTTCTAGAAAACTGCAAACCTAGCTTCTCGGAAACTAACGGGTATTACTGCTGCCTCACAGCGCCAGGCACCCGTGTTCGATTCCAGCATCAGACGACTGGCTGTGTGGAGTCTGCAAGTTGTCCCCATGTCTGTGTGGGTTTCATCCCACAGTCCAAAGATGTGCAGGCTAGGTGGATTGGCCATGCTAAATTACCCGTAGTGTCCAGGGATGTGTAGATTAGGTGAATTAGCCATGGGAAATGGAGGGTTACAGAGATAGGGTTGGGAGATGGGTCTGGGTGGGATACTCTTTGGACGGTTGGTGTGGACTCAATGGGCTGAATGGTCTGCTTCCTCACTGTAGGGATTCTATGATTTAAGGTCCTACAGAACAAGGGCTGTTGCGTATTCCATTAGAGAGAGCTCACCTCTTGACTCCAGACTCATTCCAGTTGAACCTTCTGTGTCTCCCCATCTACTGTCAGTGCCACCTTCAAAGCAGTAACTGGGACATGTTGGCCAACCTAATCTGCAGAGAGATAGCAACTGCTAATGTTAATGGACTAAGCCCTCACCTCATGCTCTGAGGACATGGGTTTCAATCCCACAGTGGAAACTGGAATCAAATAAACATTTTGGAACTCAGAATATATTCTAATGGAAACCATTGTTTCCTAGTGATGGCCTGGTAGTGTTATCATTGGACAATAAATAAATGTCTGGAATTAAAAATCCTATTGGTGACCATGAAACCATTGCTGATTGTTGGAAAAACCTATTTGGCTCACTAATGTCCTTCAGGGAAGAAATCTACCATCCTCACTTTCTCTGGTCTACATGTGACTCCAGACCAACAGCAACATGGTTGACTCCCAATGGCCCTCTGAAATGGCCTACCAAGCCACTCTTTTCTATCGACCACTACAAGTTTCAACAAAGAAATGAAACCAGACGGACCACCTGGCATTGACCTAGGCACTAGAAAAGACAACAGCAGAAACAGCCCTCTCAACACTGCAAAGTTCTCCTTCCTATCATCGGAGGGGGGGATAGTGCCAAAAATTGGGAGAGCTGTCTCAAAAACTAGTCAAATAACAGCCTGACATAGTCATACGCACAGAATCATACCTTACAGACAATGTCCTGGACATCATCACCATCCCTGGGTATGTCCTGTGTCACTGGCAGCACAGACCCAGCAGAGATGGTGGGACGGTGGTATACAGTCAGGAAGGATTGTCCTGGGACTCCTCAACCATTGACTCCAGACCCCATGAAATCTCATGGCATCAGGTGAAACATGGACAAGAAAGCCTCCTGATGGTTACCACGTACTGTCCTCCCTCAACTGATGAATCCTTACTCCTCCACGTTGAACAACACTTGTACAAGGCACTGAGAGTGGCAAGGATGCAGAATATGCTCTGACGGGGGACTGCAATGTCCAACACCATGAGTAGCTTGGAGCAGTATGGCTATTCCAGCTGGTCGGGTCCTAAAGGATATGGTTGCTAGACTGGGTCTGCAGCAGGTGGTGAGGGAACCAACAAGAGGGAAAAACATACTTGGCCTCATCCTTACCAATCTGCAGATGCATCTGACCATGACAGTAACAGTGACCATCGCACAGTCTTTGTGGAGACAAAGTCCCGCCTTCACATTGAGAACAACCTCCATTGTGTTGTGTGGCACTATCACTGTGCTAAATGGGACAGACTTTGCACAGATCTGGCAACTCAAAACTGGGTTTCCATGAGGCGCTGTGGACCATCAACAGCAGCAGAATGGTACTCCAGCACAATCTGTAACCTCACAACCCAGCATTTCCCCCATTCAACCGTTACCATTAAGCCGGGGGTTAAGCCTGGTTCAACGGAGAGTGCAGGAGGGCATGTCGGGAGCAGCACCAGGTATAACTAAAATGAGGTGTCAACCTGGTGAAGCCACCAAACAGGACTACTTGCATGCCAAACAGTGAAAGCAGCAAGTGATAGAGCTAAGTGATGCCACAGCCAACAGATCAGATCTAAGCTCTGCAGTCCTGTCACATCCAGTTATGAATGGTGGTGGACAATTAAACAACTCACTGGAGGAGGAGGCTCCGCAAATATCCCCATCCTCAATGATGGAAGAGCCCAACAAACCAGTGCAAAAGATATAGCTGAAGCATTTGCAGCAATCTTCAGCCAGAAGTGCCGAGTGGATGATCCATCTCAGCCTCCTCCAGCGGTCCCCAGCATTACAGATACTAGTCTTCAGCCAATTTGATTCACTCCACACGATATCAAGAAATGGTTGCAGACACTGGATCCTGCAAAGGCTACGGGCCCTGACAACATTCCAGCAATAGCACTGAAGACTTGTGCTCCAGAACTTGCCACTTCCCCAGCCAAGCTGTTCCAGTACAGTTACAACACTGGTATCTACCCAACAACGTGGAAAATTGCCCGAGTATGTCCTGTGCATTAAAAGTAGGACACATCCAACCCGCCCAATTCCCACCCCATCAGTCTACTCTCGATCATCAGTAAAGTGATGGAAGCTATTATTAGCAGTGCAATTAAGCAGTACATACTAGGTAATAACCTGCTCAGTGATACCCACTGAAGACATCTCACCACCACTTTCTTAAGGACAACTAGGGACGGGCCCAGCCAGTGATGCCCACATCCCATGAGTGAATAAGAAAAAATGTAACAATTGTTGTAAGTACACCACTGGTTCAAAAGTGACCCTTGAAGAAGGAAGACTGCTGCCCTCATCTGGTTTAGTCTACACATGACTCCAGACCCATGAAACCTAGGTCAATCTTAACTGCTCTTTGAAATGGCCTAGCAGGCTACACAGTTCAAGGGCAGTTACAGGTGGGCAGCAAATTCTGGCCTAGCCAGCAGCACCTAAAACCTGTGAATGAATAATAAACATTCCTGATTTGTACAAAGTGTCATTACCTTATGCCTTTGCACCAGGCTACAAAGAAAGTCTTGATGTAACATCAGTGCTGGAGCAGGAACTACAGAGGTCCTGTGGGTCCTGCACAGTGTGCCTGGCAGACTGTGTGCAGTTTCTGCCAAAGATGACAACTCATTATCTGTACGAGATGAATGCTTGAAATGTTGTGAAGAAAGTTTATTACTAAGCCAGGCAGGAAATAGAGCCAAAAACCCCAGCCAGGTTATCTTAAGTAAAAATAAAATTTGCAAACAGCATTGCAGAATTCCAAACATCAAGCAGTTACAATATCCAGAGGCTGATAGAGGCAAATAATATTATAAAGACAATAATATACTCTTAGCTTAAATAGTTTCATAAACCATGGTCTCACATTCAGATGGACGTCAGCCTCCAAGTTCCAAGACTGAGGCTTTACCCAAATCTTTGTGTCATGTTAGAAAGATGTGATTATAATTTTACTTCATACGTACTGACCTTTACCATCTATGTTTTTGCAACCAAGGCAACAGAATGTGTTTGCACAGTCAGTAATCTAACCAGAATTGGTTCAGCAAAAAAAAATCACAGCATCTGTTTGGAAAATTACAGCATTTCTTGGTAAAATCACAGCGCCTCTCTCTAAAAATCTTTTCATAAAATCAGTTGCTCTTCATAAGATCAGTGCATTGCTTTGTAAAATTCCGTCTCTCTGAAAATCACAGCATCCTTGCAAAAATCACATGTCTGTAAATATCGCTGCATTTCTCTGTAAAAATCACCGCAGCTTGATGTAAAGTCACACCATCTCTTTGTGCAATCACAGTGTCTTTCTGTAAAATTCAGAATGTTCCTCTGTGAAATTGGATCTCAAGCAAGATTTGTCCTGTGATAGGGGACTTGCTGTATTACCAAGTTATTTTTGGCAGTGAATCACATATGCATCAGTACACAGGATAATAAAACATGAACTCAGATAGTCCCATCTTTCCATGTATTTTTTCAAAGGGGAATGGAACAATTTTTCACAGCAACATGTTTTTACCACATTTAAGTGCATTCAGGCAGCCAGAGCAACTACAGACCTGAAGTAGATAGTTCCATACAGCTGGGTGGTGAAGGCTTTGGTAAATGATTGTGGAATGTTACTATGAGCAGATTAAGCCGAGGATTATTAAATACTTACATTTGTGGAACATTGTTCACGTCTTCAGGCAGTTCCAAAAGTACTGAAGTATAGTCAAGTCACAGTTGCAATTCTGAACCACAGTGGTCAACAAATTCTCATTAAACAGCTGTGTTACCGTGCCTGGATCATTTTTTTTATTACATTGGTTGCGCAATGAAATTTAGCAGCAAGGCAAAATTGTCCTACTGTTCTTCGAAAGAGCTGTGGGATGCTCTAAATTCATCTGAGAGAAAGAGTAAGAGCTCAGTTTAATGAAAGATGCAGCTGAACACTCCAATCTCTGAAATGGACCTACAAACCCACGATCTTCCCAAAAAGGAGAGAGGATACATTTAGATCTCCAGCATCTGCAGGTCTTTGTTTTAGCTAAGCACTCAAGCCACCTCAGCAATAAATATGAGGTGGCAAGCAAATTCTCAAAGGAAAGGAACATAGATTGGAGACAGGGCAATGGAATTCGATGCAGCCAAGCGTAAGTTCACAGTATCATGAAGGAAACATGGGATTACCATTCCACTTGTAAACAGCTTAGTGACAATCGTGAGAATACCTGAAACAACACCCAGCAAGAATTATTAGTTAAGTCTGCCCTCTAATGTAGATTCACAGAACTGCACTTCAGAAAATCCCATAAGCACAGACTTGAAGCAAGACTTGAAGCAAGAAAATCCTATTGCCGGACAATAGCATTCACCACCCAAATAAAATGTTCCCATTATTAAATATCATCCTTAATACCTTTGATATCATTATGGAGGAGATTTATTCCAGGCATTCAGTAAGATACATCATATTGAACACTCATACGAACCTTAAGAAAGAAAGACTTCCAGTAATATAGTCCTTTACAACCAAGAGTATTATTCAAACGGTAATTGCGGTAATGAAAAAGCCATTCGGCCCCTTCAGTCTTGCTGCAGCATTCAATTCAACATGGCTGATTTGCAACAAAAACATAAATTACTGGAAGAGCTCAGCAGGTCTAGCAGCATGTGTGGAGAGAAATCACAGTTAACGTTTCAAGTACAGCTTTCTCATCCGTGTGTTCAAAATTCCACGTTGTCCTACTCTAGCTCTGTAACCTCCCCTGCCCTACAATCTTCTGAAAATTTTAGTTTTCTCACAAACTTGATTGAGTTTTATGAGGAAGTGACAAAGATGATTGATGAGGGCAGGGCCAGAGTCTATCCTCATCCAGAGATAAAAGGTACTGCAGATGCTGGAGAATCCGAGATAGCAAGCATGGGGCTGGATGAACACAGCAGGTCAAGCAGCATCATAGGAGCAGGAAAACTTGACGTTTCAGGCCTAAACCCTTCATCAGAAATAGGGGAGGGGAAGAGGGTTCTGAAATAAATAGGGAGAGAGGGGGAGGCAGATAGAGGAGAGGATAGGTGGAGAGGAGGCAGATAAGTCGAAGAGGCGGGGATGGAGCCAGTAAAGGTGAGTGTAGGTAGGGCAGTAGGGAGGAGATAGGTCAGTCCAGGGAGGACGGACAGGTCAAGGGGGCGGGATGATGTTAGTAGATAGGAGATGGGGGTGTGGCTTG
>JAHRHZ010000048.1:8496440-8513920 GCA_024137785.1 Ginglymostoma cirratum | reverse complement strand
TTCTGAAGAATGGTCTAGGCCCGAAACGTCAGCCTTCCTGCTCCTCTGATGCTGCTTGGCCTGCTGTATTCATCCAGCTCCACACCTTGTTATCTCAGATTTTCCAGCATCTGCAGTTCCTACTATCTCAGAGACAGAGATGTTCGCTAGGGAACAGGGTGGTACATTATAGTGGCAGGCAACTGGAAGCTCAGGGTTTTTTTCTCTGAGCAGAACGTAAATATTCATTTCCCCAATGTACAGGAGACCACATTGTGCAGTGAATGCAGTAAACTGGATTGTGGGAAATGCAGGTGAAGTGCTGCTTCATGTGGAAGGTGTGTTTGGGCCCTTGGATACAGAGGAGGGAGGAGGTAAATGGACAGGTGTTGCACCCTTCAGCAGTTGAAGGGGAAGGTACTGTGGGGAAGTGTTGGGGGTGAAGTAAGAGTGGACCAGGGTTTCCCAGAGAGAACGGTCCCTGTGGAAGGCGGACAAGGGAGGGGAGGGGAACATGTGTCTGGTGATGGCAGCTCGCTTAAGGTGGCAGAAGTGGCATCTGATGATCTTCTGGATGTAGATGCTGGTGGGTTGATAGGTAAGGACAAGGTGAACCCTATCGCTGTTGTGGGAGGGAGGAGAGGGAATGAGGGTGGGAATGCAGGGGATGGGTCGAACCAGTTGAGGGACCTGTCAACAATGGAGCTGGGGAATCCTCAGTTGAGGAAGAAGGTGGACATTACAGAGGCCCCCTTGTTGAAAGTGGCCTCATCGGAACATACGTGTCAGAGACGGAGAACTGACAGAATGGGATGGAGTCTTTACAGGAAGCAGGGTACAAGGATGTATATTCCATGTAGCTGTGGGAGTCCATGGGTTTACAGTGGATATTAGTGGCCAGTCTATTCCCAGAAATGGAAACAGAGATGTCGAGGAAGTGAAGGGAGGAGTCAGAGATACACCAAGTGAAAGTGAGGGCAGGGTGTAAATTGGAAGTGAAATTGATTAACTTTTCCAATTCCAAATGAGACAGGGAAGCAGCACCGATGATATCATTGATATATCGGAGAAAGAGTTGTGGGTGGGGCCAGAATACGACTGGAACATACCCCACGAAGAGACAGCCATAACTGGGGCCCATGCGAGTAGCCCTCTGACCTGAAGAAAAGGAGAGGAGTTAAAAGAGAAGTTGTTGAGGGTGAGGATGAGCTCAGTCAAGTAGAGGATGGTGGTTGGGAAGGAGCAGAAAGCCCTGAGAGCATCCTGGTTGGGGATGGACGTGTAAAGGGATTGCATGTCCATGGTAAAGAGGAGACGGCCAGACCTTGCAAACTGGAAAATCCAAAACTGGTATAAAGCATCAGAGGAATCATGGATGTATTTGGACAGGGACTGAGTCAAGGTAAGAAGAGATGAGTTCTGTGGGGCAGGAGCAAGCTGAAACAATGGGTCTGCCCAGACACTCCTGTTTGTGGACTTTCAGAAGGAGGTAGAAGTGAGCTGTGTGGGGCTGGTAGACTATAAACTAGATGGAGCCTGGTCAAATAAAACTTTGTCAGGTCAGTTTAATGGTAACATTTCATTTTTTGCAACTAAATTATATATTACTTATTCTACATTTTAAAATGTATTTTGTTTAACTGTTATTTTATTTTAAAGTGCAGCATTTAGGATTGTACACCATTTAAATTTAAGAATATTTATAAGTTATTTTCAGCTTAAAAAGGTCCTAAGATATCAAACTGTATTTCATTTATATTTAGAGAATTATTTTTATTTCAGCTGAGATTACGTCTATGGGTTGAACCTTGGGAGTTGGAATAGATACTAAGTGAATACTTTGCATCAGTTTTTACTGTGGAGAAAGAAATGGGAGCTAGAGAACTGAGGGATATAAGTATTGACATTTTGAAAACAGTTCACATTACAAAAGAGGAAGTGCTAGAGGTTTTAAAAAACATAAAGGTAGATAAATTTCCAGGATCTGATCAAACGTATCCCAGAACATTGTGGAAAGTTAGGGAAGAAATTGCAAGGCCCCTAGCAGAGATATTTGTAATTTCTATAACTATGCAGGAGAACTTGAGGGCGGCTAATGTTGTGCCTTTATTTAAGAAAGGCTGTCAGGAGAAGCCTGGCAACTATCGACCTGTGAATCTGACATGCATGATGGGTAAGTTGTTGGAGGTGATTCTGAAAGACAGATTTTATGTGCATTTGGAGAGGCAAGAACTGATTAGGGATAGTCAGCATGGCTTTGTGCATGGGAAATCATGTCTCCCAAATTTGGTTGCGTTTTTTTGAGGAAGTATCAGAAACGATGGAGGGCAGAGTGGTAGACATTGTTTACACGGACTTTAGTAAAGCCTTTGACAAGGTTCTGCATGGCAGACTAATTAATAAAGTTTGATCACATGGAATTCAATTGCTAATTGGATACAAAATAGCTTGACAGCCGGAGACGGAGGGTGGTGGTAGAGGGTTGTTTTTTTGGATTGGAGGCCTGTGACCAATGGTATTCTACAGGGATCGTACTGAGTCCCCTTTTGTTTGTCATTTATATACATGAATTAGATAGCAATTTAGGGGGCATGGTCAATAAGTTTGCGGATGACACCAAAATTGTGGGTATAGCAGAGTGAAGGTTATCTAAGAATACGAAGTGATCTTTATCAATTGGGTCAAATTGCTGAGGAGTGGCAGATGGAATTTAATGAATAAATGTGAGATGTTGCATTTTGGTAAAACAGACAAGAGCAGGTCTTATACACTAATGGTACGTCCCTGGGCCGTGTTGTAGAACATAGAATATAGAACATTGCAGCATAGTACAGGCCCTTCGGCCCTCGATGTTGCACCGATCTGTGAAACCAATCTGAAGCCCATCTAACCCACACTATTCCATTATCATCCATATGTTTATCCAACGACCATTTAAATGCTCTTAAAGTTGGCGAGTCTACTACTGTTGCAGGCAGGCCATTCCACGCCCTTACTACTCTCGAAGTAAAGAATCTACCTCTGACATCTGTCCTATATCTATCACCCCTCAATTTAAAGCTATGTCCCCTCGTGCTAGCCATCACCATCCGAGGAAAAAGGCTCTCACTGTCCACCCTATCTAATCCTCTGATCATCTTGTATGTCTCTATTAAGTCACCTCTTAACCTTCTTCTCTCTAACGAAAACAGCCTCAAGTCCCTCAGCCTTTCCTCATAAGGCCTACCCTCCATACCAGGCAACATCCTGGTAAATCTCCTCTGCACCCTTTCCAATGCTTCCACATCCTTCCTATAATGCAGCAACCAGAATTGTACGCAATAATCCAAGTGCGGCCGCACCAGAGTTTTGTACAGCTGCAACATGACCTCACGGCTCCAAAACTCAATCCCTCTACCAATAAAACCTAACACACCGTACTCCTTCTTAACAACCCTATCAACCTGGGTGGCAACTGTCAGGGATCTATGCACATGGACACCGAGATCTCTCTGCTCATCCACACTACCAAGAATCTTACTATTAGCCCTGTACTCTGTATTCCTGTTACTCCTTCCAAAGTGAATCACCTCACGCTTTTCTGCATTAAACTCCATTTGCCACCCCTCAGCCCAGCTCTGCAGCTTATCTATGTCCCTCTGTAGCCTGCAACATTCTTCCGCACTATCCACAACTCCACCGACTTTAGTGTCATCCGCAAATTTACTAACCCATCCTTCTACACCCTCATCCAGGTCATTTATAAAAATAACAAACAGCAGTGGCCCCAAAACAGATCCTTGTGGTACACCACTAGTAACTGAACTCCAGGATGAACATTTCCCATCAACCACCACCCTCTGTCTTCTTACAGCTAGCCAATTTCTGATCCAAACCACCAAATCAGCCTCAATCCCATGCCTCCGAATTTTCTGCAATAGCCTACCGTGGGGAACCTTATCAAACGCTTTACTGAAATCCATATACACCACATCAACTGCTTTACCCTCATCCACCTGTTTGGTCACCTTCTCAAAGAACTCAATAAGGTTTGTGAGGCACGACCTACCCTTCACAAAACCGTGTTGACTATCCCTAATCAAATTATTCCTTTCTAGATGATTATAAATCCTATCTCTTATAATCCTTTCCAACACTTTACCCACAACCGAAGTAAGGCTCACTGGTCTGTAATTACCAGGGGTGTCTCTACTCCCCTTCTTGAACAAGGGGACAACATTTGCTATCCTCCGGTCTTCTGGCACTATTCCTGTAGACAATGACAACATAAAGATCAAAGCCAAAGGTTCTGCAATCTCCTCCCTAGCTTCCCAGAGAATCCTAGGATAGATCCCATCCGGCCCAGGGGACTTATCTATTTTCGCACTTTCCAGAATTGCTAACACCTCCTCCTTATGAACCTCAATCCCGTCTAGTCTAATAGCCTGCACCTCAGTATTCTCCTCGGCAACATTGTCTTTTTCATGTGTGAATACTAACGAAAAATATTCACTTAGCGCCTCTCCTATCTCTTCGGACTCCACGCACAACTTTCCACTTGACTGGCCCTAATCTTACTCTAGTCATTCTTTTATTCCTGACATACCTATAGAAAGCTTTAGGGTTTTCCTTGATCCTACCTACAAAAGACTTCTCATGTCCCCTCCTGGCTCTTCTTAGCCCTCTCTTTAGGTCATCCTGGCTAACTTGTAACTCTCAAGTGCCCTAACTGAGCCTTCACGCCTCATCTTTACATACGTCTCCTTCTTCCTCTTGACAAGAGATTCAACTTCTTTAGTAAACCATGGTTCCCTCACTCGACCACTTCCTCCCTGCCTGACAGGTACATACTTATCAAGGACACGCAGCAGCTGTTCCTTGAACAAGCTCCACATTTCAATTGTGCCCAGCCCCTGCAGTTTCCTTCCCCATCCTATGCATCCTAAGTCTTGCCTAATTGCCTCATAATTGCCTTTTCCCCAGCTATAACTGTTGCCCTGCGGTATATACCTATCCCTTTCCATCGCTAAAGTAAACATAACCGAATTGTGGTCACTATCACCAAAGTGCTCACCTACCTCCAAATCTAACACCTGGCCTGGTTCATTACCCAGTACCAAATCCAATGTGGCCTCGCCTCTTGTTGGCCTATCTACATACCGTGTCAGGAAGCCCTCCTGCACACATTGGACAAAAACTGACACATCTAAAGTACTCAAACTATAGCGTTTCCAGTCAATATTTGGAAAGTTAAAGTCCCCCATAACAACTACCCTGTTACTTTTGCTCCTATCCAGAATCATCTTTGCTATCCTTCCCTCTACATCTCTGGAACTTTTCAGAGGCCTATAGAAAACTCCCAACAGGGTGACCTCTCCTTTCCTGTTTCTAACCTCAGCCCATACTACCTCAGTAGACGAGTCCTCATCAAACGTCCTTTCTACCACCATAATACTGTCCTTGACTAACAATGCCACACCTCCCCCTCTTTTACCACCTTCCCTGATCTTACTGAAACATCTAAACCCCAGAACCTACAACAACCATTCCTGTCCCTGCTCCATCCATGTTTCCCAAATGGCCACAACATCGAAGTCCCAGGTACCAACCCATGCTGCAAGTTCACCCACCTTATTCCGGATGCTCCTGGCGTTAAAGTAGACACACTTCAAACCACCTTCCTGCCTGCCGGTACACTCCTGCGACCTTAAAACCTTATTCATGACCTCACTACTCTCAACCTCCTGTATACTGGAGCTACAATTCAGGTTCCCAGCCCCCTGCTCCCAAGGAGCATTAGCAAATTTTCCCCCCAGGATATTGGTACCCCTCTGGTTTAGGTGCAGACCATCCCATTTGTAGAGGTCCCACCTACCCCAGAATGAGCTCCAATTATCCAGGTATCTGAATCCCTCCCTCCTGCACCATCCCTGTAGCCACGTGTTCAACTGCTCTTTCTCCCTATTCCTCGCCTCGCTAGCACGTGGCACAGGTAACAAACCAGAGATAACAACTCTGTTTGTTCTAGCTGTAAGCTTCTATCCTAGCTCCTTGAATTTCTGCCGTACATCCCCATCCCTTTTCCTACTTATGTCGTTGGTGCCTGTGTGGACCACGACTTGGGGCTGCTCCCCCTCCCCCTTAAGGATCCCGAAAACACGATCCGAGACATTACAGACCCTGGCACCTGGGAGGCAACGCACCAACCGCGAGTCTCTCTTATTCCCACAGAATCTCCTATGTGTCCCCCTAACTATGGAGTGCCCAGTGACTAGTGCTCTCCTCCAGAGATACCTAGGGGTTCAGATACATAATTCTTTGAAATTTGCATCACAGGTAAACAGAGTGGTTAAGAAGGCATTTAGCACGTTTGACTTCATTGCTCAGACCATTAAGTATAGGAGTTGGGATGTCATATTGAGGTTGTGCAGGAAGTTGGTGAAGCCTCTTCTGGAGTACTATATCCAGTTCTGGTAAACCTGTTATAGGGAGGATATTTTTAAACTGGAGAGGATTCAGAAAAGATTTACCAGGATGTTCCTGGGAATGAAGGGATTGTGTTATAAAGATAGGCTGGATAGGCTGATACGTTTTTCACTGGAGTGCAGGAGGTTGATGGGTGACCTTATAGAGGTTTATAGAATCATGAGGGGCATAGCCAAGGTGATTAGCCAAGGTCTTTTCCCTAGGTTGGGAAACTAGGGGGCATATTTTTAAGGTGAGAGGAGAAAGATTTAAAAAGGACACGAGGAGCAACGTTTTTACAGAGATTGGCTTGTATGTGGAATGAACTGCCAGAGGAAGTGGTGGATGCAGATAGAGTTACAATGTTTAAAAGAGATTTGGGTATGTACATGAGTAGGAAAGGTTTGGAGGGAAAGGGTGAAATTCAGGCAAGTGGAATTAGTTTGGTTTGGGAACATGGTCAGTTTGGACTAGTTGGACCAAAAGGTCTGTTTTCATGCTGTATGACTCTATGGCTCTGTGAGGTAAAGTACAGTATTTCAACCCATACATTGCTTTTAGTGAGAACAAAATGCCCACAAGAAACTATTTCTGACTTTAACATTGATTCCTATGGGAAACCACGCTTCACATAAAGTCATTTCACTTATTGTTGTGATTGTCAGGAATGCAACCACAACTTTAAGTGAGGATTTACCATGAAACACTTTGGGCTCGAAGGAACACACATATGTAACAAAAAAAGAAAAACAATTTGCAGTAATGTAGTGCCTTTAATGTTTTACATTTTTCACGGAACTTCATTATCAAACAAAATAATTGGCACCAAGGCCAAAGAAGGAGAAATTAGGGCAGATGACCAAAGGCTTGGTCAAAGAGGTACACCATAAGGAACAATTTAAATTTAAATAGCAAAGAGAGTTGAAGAGGTTTAAAGAGGGGGTTGTAGGTCCAGAAGGTTGACTGATAGCGGTAAAGGAATTTGGGGAGGGGGGGGTAGAAGGAAAGCTGGGTTGAAGGAGTGTGGAGAACCTGATGGGGAGGAGGGGGATATATGATGAGAAAAGATTACTAGAGATAGGTGGGATGGGTTGGATGAGTGACCACAAAAGGATTTGACCACAAAAATAAGAAAATAAAAATAATTTGCGTTCATTTATCCTTTTACCCAAGTGGGTTTGCTGAATCAAAGCAAAATGAAGGTGAGTGGGCACTATCAGGGCTGTAGGAAAAGAGCATTTTAAAACTGATCCCATTAAAGGACCTGTACAGAGAAGCTGGTTATTTCTTGTAAGCTTCCCACAGGTAATAATCTTCATGGAAACACTTATGTTTGTTACTTTGACCACATTAGAAAACTGGAGATTTGTTTTGTACAAATATTGACTAAAATATACCCAGAGGCACAGCCAATCAATGTTAATAGATTTTTGTTTTATGTCTTTATCCCAGGCCATTCATGCAGAACTTTCCAAACTAGTGCAGAAAAGGATTGGTCAGGGAGGACCCTTGAAGCTGAAATACAATCTGTGTCAGAAACCTGGGGAGAAACGAGCAACATTTCATTCAGAACTACAGAAGTCAGGCCTGGTATGGCATCTATTCAGCCGCAATGTAACCTTAACAAACATGAGAAGGACACTTTGAAAGATCACTGCTTTCCACCACTAACCTCCATATTGTGTTGCAGGCTATCCCGTGGAAGTGGCTATTCGGAGCTGCAATGGTGGTGATTGGAAGTGTGGTGACCTCCGTTGTCTTGGCAGCACGAGGCTAAGTGGGAGCGAAGACTGCCCCAAAGCTTTTGAAGAAGATGCATCTGACTCAGATGAGTTTGTTCTGGACCGGCTAACCTGTCTATATTTTCTGACGTTGGCTCATTTCACAGAAAGAGGAAAAGGGTGGACAATCACTGCTTCTTTTCACAATAGCCTCGATACAGAATTTGCCCAATTAGAGAATTAGGAAGTTTTGAGCGAATCCAAACTCAGCGTGGTGTATTTTTAATCAAAAAAAAAGGTATGGAGCAGTAGTGCAATCAGATAATTTTGTATAAACAGAGCCGAATTATTTTAAATCATGTACAATTCAGGCAGGACAAATAAATTGACTTGTCTAAGTGTCAAATTTAATGATGACATTCATGCCCATTAAATTGAATGGTGGAAATATTTCTGCAAAACATAGACAACTAGTTTGGGAATAAGACTGGAAATGTATAAGCTGGGCATGCAGAGATGTGATGGATCATATAGCTACCTGTGGCTGTAAGATTCCACTATTACATTCCATTAAAGCAGTTGCTGTAAAACAGTTTGCAAACACATTCCTTGATGAATCAATTGTCAATAATCCTGTACAATTGAAGTATCTTTTTTCAGTGTTGGAGGGGTGATTTTGTTGAGGTGTATCACATACATGTGCGACAGCTCTTTCACATCATTTCATTGTACAAGTAATGGAAAGGTCAAACCATGATATAGCAATTGGCACTATTTTGAGTAGATAACTTTGCTAAACATTTACCCTGTGGACTTCTCACACACAATAACACTGTAAACATAATAAACAAGTGCAAGAAACATTGAAAAATAAATTTGATTCAATCTAGTTTATGGCATTGCATTTTGTCTCAGGGTATCAAAGACTGAATTTTATTCATCCAATTGTGCATTACGTTTTAAATGAAGAGATAGCCAGAGTCTTGATTTGCAATAATATGTCTTTAAACTGAGAAGGTTTGCTGAGACTATTAATAGTGCACAGGATAGATGATTTAATATTTGGAAAGCCACCATATTTACCAAAGGAAATCCAGGCTTTAGGAGCTAAGGAGGCTATTCCTGCTCCTATCTCTCCTAGGACAGCACTTATGACGGTGCTGCGCTGCTTCAATGTTGCATTGATATGATAATTGAGATGATGTGCTTGTTTTGGACTAGAACAGATGCCCTCAAAATACATTTAGAAGATAGCCTTGACCTTAACCTTTTCTTATTTTAAAGCCAAGAGTTTGGCATTTCGGATTGGTCAAACTCCTGGATTTAAAGCAAAACACACTTTATTCATCCACTATCGTTAAAATAGAACAAAAGAAAGAAGAAATTGGTATAGCTTAACTCATACTGGAAAACTTCACAGAATAATAGATTACCAACTACTACTAATTAACTGTTCCAATCTAGTAACATCCCATAAACATCCCACTTGACAAAATTCAGAAAACAGATTATCTCACTTTCAACTCCCATAGGAGACAAGGAACCCCAGCTTTTAGCTGTAACCGAGAGAGAGAAAATAGCTTCCACTTCTTTGAGACACCAGCAGCAACTGCTGATAGCTAAAACTAAAAGTCCTGGTTCAGTAGGAGCTTGACAACACCCATTCAGGCTGCTTCTATTATTTCAACTTTTAAAAGAATCCCAAGGCCTCACAAGCTGTTTACATTACTGGTTTTCAATAGACATCTCTGCACCTCTGCCTTAAAACCTCTATTCAAAGAAACCAAGGACAAAATGTGCCTCTGAAAGCTATAGTATCTTCACATGTTCAAGTCTCGGGAAGAAACTTGCACTCATGAATAAAAGCAAAAAATACTGCGCAGGCTGGAAATCTGAAACAAAGCAGAGAGAATGCTGGGGAAACTCAGTAGGTCTGGCAGTGTCTGTGGAGAGAGAAACAGAGTTAACACCTCAAGAGTCACATGCAACACAAAACATGAAACGTTTCCACAGAACCTGCTGAGATTCTCCAACATTCTCTGTGCTTGTCACACGCTTGGCTGCTTGACACTGATTGTTATCACTGAGCCATCTCTCTTAGCCCTAGGCTCCTGTCTACAGGCAGGGAGGAAAATGGCATAATGTAAGTGTTACTGACGCAGTAATTCACTGAGTCAGGCTAATGATCAAACGCTGTAGGCTCAAATCCTATTGTGGTAGCTGATGGATTTTTGTGTTCTATCTTTTTTTAAAGATATCTAGTTTCAGTAATTGTGACTGTGAAACTATTTTATATAAAACCCCATCTTGTTCACAATGCCCATTAGGGAAGAAAATCTGCCATCCTTATCTGGTCTAGCCTAAATGTGACTCCAGGCCCATAGCAACACGGCTGATTCTGAAATAGTTGAGCAAACCATTCAAATCAAGGGCAATTATGGATGGGCAACAAAGCCTGGTCTAGACAGAGAAGTCTCAGGTCGTTAACAGTGAGAGATTCAGCAATGCTAATGATATTGACTGTCATGGTATGATAGTTAGATTTTTCTCTTGTTGGAGATAGTCATTGCCTGACAGTTGTATGTTACGAATGTTAATGTTGTTCAGGTCTTGCTACATTTGAACATGGACTGCCTCAGTATCTGAGGAGTTGTGAATGGTACTGAACATTGGGCAATCATTAGCAAACATCCCACTTCTGACCTTATGACGGATGGAGGGTCTTTGATGAAGCAGAAGTGGTTGTGTCACAGACAGTACCCTAAGGAACTCCTGCAGAGATGTCCTGGGAATGTGGTGATTGAACATCAATAATAATGACTGTCTCCCTTTGTTCTGGGCGTAACTTCCATTGAGTCCAATTTACAAAGACTCCTTGATACAATAGTCAATCCAATTAAACCTTGGTGTCACAGCAGTCATCCTGACTTTCCCTCTAAAATTCAGCTCTTTTGTTCATATTTGGACCAAGCTGTAATGAAATCAGGAGCTGAGTGGCCCCGGTGGAACATGGACTGAGCATCAGTGAACAGGTTAGTGTTGAGGAAGTGTGGCTTGATAACTACTGACAACACCTTCCATCACTTCGCTTGTGATTGAGAGTAGATTGGTGGAGTAGTAATTGGCAAGGTTGGATTTGTCCACTTTTTGTGAACAGGACACTCCTGGGTAATTTCCTCTATGTCTGGGTAGATGCCTCTGTTGTAGTTGTACCAGAAGAGATTGGATAGGGGCATTGCAAGTTCAGGATCACAGCTCTTTCATCTTATTCCTGGAATACTGTCACGGTCCAATTGCTTTACAGTCTCCAATGTCTGCAGGGTGTGCAGTTTTGGTCTCCTTATTTGAGAAAGGATGTACTGGCACTGGAGGGGGTGCAGAGGAGGTTCATTAGGTTGATTCTGGAGTTGAGGGGTTGGCTTATGAGGAGACACTGAGTAGATTGGGATTATATTCATTGGAATTCAGAAGATTGAGGGGGGATCTTATAGAAACATATAAAAACATAAGAACTAGGAGCAGGAGTAGGCCTTCCGTCCCTTCGAGCCTCCTCTGCCATTCTACAAGATCATGGCTGATCTTTTCGTGGACTCAGATCCACTTACCCACGCTCTCACCCTATCCCTTAATTCCTTTATTCTTCAAAAAAATATCTACCTTAGCTTTAAAAACATTTACTGAAGCAGCGTCAACTACTTCACTTGGCAAGGAATTCCATAGAAACATATAAATTTATGAAGGGAATAGATAAGATAGAAGTAGAGATGATGTTTCCACTGGCAGGTGAAGCTAGGACAAGAGGGCATAGCCTCAAGATTAGAGGGAGCAGATTTAGGACTGAATTGAGAAGGAACTTCTTCACCCAGAGGGTTGTTAATCTATGGAATTCCTTGCCAAGTAGTTGATGCTACTTCAGTAAATGTTTTTAAAGCTAAGGTAGATTTTTTTTGAACAATAAAGGAATTAAGGGATGCGGTGAGAGCGTGGGTAAGTGGATCTGAGTCCACGAAAAGATCAGCCATGATCTTGTTGAATGGTGGAGCAGGCTCGAAGGACCGGAAGGCCTACTCCTGCTCCTAGTTCTTATCTTATGTTATGTTGATGTCACATGGAGTGAATTGAACTGACTAAGGACAGGCATCTGTGATGCTGGGGGCCTCTGGAGGAGGCTGAAATTCATTGCACTTCTAGCTGCAGATTGTGGCAAATGCTTCAGCCTTATATTTTGTACTGATGCATTGGGCTCCCCCATCACTGAGGGCGGGGATATTTGTGGAACATCTTCCTCTTCTCAATTGATTAATTGTCCAGCATCATTCATGTGATAGTGCTGCACACATTGGTTGTGGGATCACTTAGCTGCTTATGCAATTGGGCTTGCACGTTATCCTGTGTTGTCACTTCATCAGATTGACATCCCATTCTAAGGTGCTGCTCCTGGCATGAACTCCTGCACTCTTCATTGAACCAGAACTGATCCTCAATCTTGATGGTATTAGCAGAGTGGGGGTTATGCCAGGTGATGAGGTTACAATTGTGGTTGAATACAATTATGTTGCTGATAGCCCACAGAGCATCATGGACACCCAACATTCCATTTAGAACAGTCGTTTGGTACACAATACAATGGAAAATACCCCCAATAAGGAGATGGTACTTTGGATACACAAAAGAGTGTGCAATGATCACTCTTGCCCATACTGTTATGGGCAAATGTGAGAAACTTTGCCTCGTAGCTTGACTCTTCACTTCTAAATTTCCTCCAAGCCCTTTCCATTCTACATGAAAACATTTACTGTGTAACTGTTGAGGTCTGCTTCCCACATTATGGATGATAATGGAATAGTATAGGTTAGATGGGCTTCAGATTGGTTTCACAGGTCAGCGCAACATCGAGGGCCTAAGGGCCTGTGTACTGCGCTGTAATGTCCTATGTTCATCATACGAATTTCACTATAATCCCTACAGTGTGGAAGCGGGCCATCCAGCCCATCAAGTCCACACTGACTCTCCAAACAGCACCCTACCTAGACCCAACTCACCTACCCCCAACCCTATCCATGTAACCCTGCATTTCCCATGGCTAACCGACCTAGCCTGCACATCCCTAGATACTATGGGTAATTTAGCATGCACATCTTTGGATTGTGGGAGGGAACCAGGGCACCCAGAGGAAACCCACCCACACACACGGAGAATGTGCAACCTCCACTCACACAGTCACCCAAGGGTGGAATCAAACCTGGGACCCTGGCACTGTGCAGCAGCAGTGTTAAGCATTGAGCTATCATGCCACTGTAGGATAAACCTTGGTGACACTTTTATTGATTGACTGGAGAAGTGGTAAAGTCCTCTGTACTAGTAATCCAGATACCTCAGGTTAATGCTCTCGGCTTGTAGGTTCAAATCCCATCAAGAGAATGAAATTTAAATTCAATGAAAGTGTGAAGCAAAAAGTTACAATGACTTGTGTTAACACTGTTGATTGTTAAAATCCCATCTGGTTCACTAATGTCCTTTAAGGAAGGAAATCTTACCTGGTCTGCTCTAAATGTGAATCTAGAAGAGTATAACTGATTCTTGGTTGCCTTTGGCCAATTAGGGATATGCAATAAATCCTGGCCCAGCCAGTGACAATTGCATCCTGCAAACAAATTTTTAATATCCCTCATAATTTTAAATATTATTATTTGCTGTTCACTGAGGACAACAATCACAGTTTTACCTTTTTCTACACAAAAATCCTTCATGCCTGGTATTATTTAGGTAAGCTTGTATCTCTTCAAAGCAAGTCGATATCCATGACAAGCGTGTCTGACAATCTCTACAGACATCTGATCGTAACTTGAATGTTTGTTGTTCAATCTTTACTTAAATGACAGTTCCAGACTCACTAATCAACCAAGCCATGGTCCTCCACAAGTTGATCTTACTCATTCCTGCATTGAGTGTAACCAACAGGCTGATCTCTGTCCTTACCCTCCCATTCCCTTGGGATGGATATCTGTGGTTCTGTAGGTCAAAATGTCAGTCCTACCAAATCCTTCAAACTGCTGTTGTGTGTATTCCCCCTGTTCCCTGTAGCCAATTTCTTCACTTTAAGAAAGGGAGAGAGGTAGAATGGAAGAGAGAAGGGGAGGAGACATGATAAAACAAAAAGGAATGGAATGCAAACAAAAAGCATGTTTTAGAAAGCTGACAAGAGATGGAAGAGCTAATAGAAGGGAGGAAACGTGATGAAAATGTTAAGAAAGATGGAGGAAGATGAGAAAGAGGGTAGTGGACAGTGAATGGAGTAGGATAGAAGACAGGTAGGAGAGGACAAAGTTGAAGAGGCAAAAGAATTGGGTAAGTTGCTGTGTATTAAAATAATATTGGCTCCTACTATATCTCCTTTAAACAATGCAGTTAATCTCTCTTGTATCCTCCCTTTCCCTTCTCTCCTCTTCTCTTTTCACATCCCTCCTTCTCTCCATCCTGTTCAATCTTCTCCTCCACCTCTCTTTTCTTTTCTCTTTTCTCCTTTCTGGTTCATTTCCAGCCCTTCCCCTCTCTCTCAGAACCCCGACCTTCCTTCCTTTGCTTTCCACCAATGATTTCTTGTGAAAAAGCTTTGAGATGTATTTTGTTATTTGAGACTGTGGATTCTAAAGTAGAGACAAATTGGATTTAGTTTTCAGTTCTGTGAAGGTGATGTTTTGAGGGAACTAATTAATTTTCAGTCGTGGGTCAAAGCAGCATTTGCAAGAAATCATGCAACTTAAGCTAAAAGATTAGCTGAGCTAGCCAGAGATATATTTTGCTGAAATTCAGCTGTTACGACCAAACACCAAGATAGGCCTGAGTTAGAAGTAGGTTCAGTTCAGAAGAAAAGATTCATCCCAGCAAATGTGCTGTTTAGCAGTCAAAATGTAGATAAAGGAGTTTGAACAAACCTTTTTTTTTGTTCGAGTTCAATGAGAGAAATCAGCCATTCAGCCTGTGTCAGTGAGACTTGGGGAGTGACTGTAATGAAGAGTGGTGAATATGCAGAAACTGACTGAAAGGAAATGCTTGCATCCTCATCAGTTAACTATGAAATGTTAGGGTGAAGACACAGCTAATCTGTTTTAAACGGGTACACTTGCCACAACAGAGTGCAGCATTGGTTCAAAACTACTGATTCTTAAGGAGAGACTGAGGAGATAGGACCTATATTCTAGACCATAAGAGCAGAATTAGATCATCTAGCCCAGCGCACTCTGCTCTGCTATTTGCTTTTGGCTGAAATGTTTCTCAACCCCATTCTCTTGCCTTCCCCCCATAATCTTTGATCCTCCTACTAATCTTGAACCGATCTAAGTTTGTCTTAAATAGAGTCAATGACTTGCACTCCACAGTCTTCTGTGGCAATGTGCTCCAGAGATTCACCACCCTCTGGCTGAAGAAATTCCTCCACATTTCAGTTTTAAAGAGTCATCCCTTCACTCTGAGGTTGTGCCCTCAAGTTCTAGTCTCTCCTACCATTGAACATATTTTCTCCATGTCCACTCTATCCAGGCCTCTCCGTATTCTGTAAGTTTCAATCAGTTCCCACCTCATCCTTCGAAACTCCATTGAATAAAGAGACCTCAAATGCTCCTCATATGACAAGCCCTTCATTCCTAGAATCATTCTTGTACACCTTCTTCAAGGCCAACACATCCTCCCTTAGATACAGGGCCCAAAACTGCTCACAATATTCCAAATACGATCTGACCAGAGCCTTAAATAGCCTCAGCAGTACATCACGCTCTTATATTTTAGCCCTCTTGAAATAAATGCTAACATTGAATGTGCCTTCCTAACTGCCAACTGAACATCCATGATAACCTTAAGAGAATCCTGAACGAGGACTCGGAAGTCCCTTTATGCTTCAGATTTCCGAAACTTTCCCCATTTAGAAAATAGTCTGTGCCTCTATTCGTCCTACCAGAGTGTGTAACCTCACACTTTCTCACATTGTATTCCATCTGCCACTGCTTTGACCACTCTCCTAACTTGGCCAAGTTCTTCTGCAGTCTCCCTGCCTCCTCAACACTACCTGTCTCTCCTGTCTTTGTCTCATTTGCAAGAAAACGCCTCAGTTCCTTTTTCCAGATCATTAATGTTTAACGTGAAGAGTTGTGGTTCCAACACTGACCACTGCGGAACTCCACTAGTCTCCAGCTGCCATCCCTAAACATACCCTTTTATCCCCAGTCTCTGCCTTCTGCCAATCAGCCAATCCTCTATCCATGCCAGTACTTTGTTTCTAATACCATGGGCTCTTATCTTAATTAGCAGACTCCTTAGTGGCACCTTGTGAAAGGCCTTCTGGAAATCCAAATAGATCACATCCATTGCTCTCTTTTCTTGAACCTCTTCTGAGTTTAGAAGAATTAGACATGATGTAGAAAGTAAGTTTCCCCTGGCTGTGTGGTCCAGGACCAGGGGACACAGATTCAGCATTGGAGGCTGGAGTTCAAGTCCCACCTACTCCAGAGGTATGTAATAATATCTCTGAAAATACCCAAAAAAGGCACCATTTAAAAAGAAAATAAGGACGAACCTCTTCACTCAGAGTATTTGGAATTTTCTAACTCAGACAGCTATGGAAGCTCACTCATCAAGTAGGTTCAAAGCAAAAATTGACAGATTTCTAATTACTGATGACATCAAGGAATGTGAGGACACAGCATGGATATTGTGTTGAGGTAAATGATCAGCCATGATCTAGAATGGCACAACAGGCTTGAGCAGTTGAATAGCATTTGCCTACACCTATATTTTTAAATATCTGATAAATACCTTAGATTGATTAGCTGCTTACATGCTCGCTGACATCACTGACACATGCCACTTGGTTTCAGATTAAAGTAGGAAATGGGAAACTCAGAACAGGCACTGTAGGATCTTTGTCAGCTGCTTTCTTTGGGCAGTGTTATTTCTTTGCCACTGAATGCAAAATCCAGCCTGGTGTATGAATAATTTTTGACTTCCCGTGATAAGTATTTTCTCTCTTCTATTCATTTTTCCATTATAGATTCCTAAGTTTCCTGTACCCTCTCTTAGGTTCTCTTAATTGTTTTGTCAATCCTTGCCTGAGCCTGATCCTCAATGAGTATTACGCATGTCATATTCATACCATAGATAAAAGGTACTGCAGATGCTGGAGAATCCGAGATAACAAGCATGGGGCTGGATGAACACAGCAGGTCAAGCAGCATCATAGGAGCAGGAAAACTTGATGTTTCGGGCCTAAACCCTTCATCAGAAATGGGGGAGGGGAAGAGGGTTCTGAAATAAATAGGGAGAGAGGGGGAGGCGGATAGAGGA
>JAHRHZ010000048.1:8403422-8496040 GCA_024137785.1 Ginglymostoma cirratum | reverse complement strand
GCCTCCCCCTCTCTCCCTATTTATTTCAGAACCCTCTTCCCCTCCCCCATTTCTGATGAAGGGTTTAGGCCCGAAACGTCAAGTTTTCCTGCTCCTATGATGCTGCTTGACCTGCTGTGTTCATCCAGCCCCATGCTTGTTATCTCATATTCATACCATTTCTGTTTCATCCCACTCTTCATCAATCATGGAATGGTGGATGTGTTAGCACTAAAATTCCTCCAACCATTCAGCGGAGGGTCACTGAAGCATGTGGATGACCAGAGAGATTTTTTTGGGGAAGGGTAAAGAGGTTGAAATACAAAATTCCCTAAAAATTGAAAGCATCCAGCTCATCTATCGATCAAAATACGAGCACTTTCCATGGAGGGGCACTACATATAGATCCAAATAATTGCATCAATTAACACTCTTTTGCCAGTCCATCATAAATCAGTTGTGACAGTTGCCAGGGGTTGGTTAATGGTCCAAAAAGGCCAAGGGCCCAATGGGTAAAGGCTCAACTCCCCTCCCCCACGTGACCTTCTCCCACAACCGTGCACGTTGTGGTGTGACGTCACGTGATTGACAGCGTACCAGCCATTCAGAAAGCAGGGGTTGACGGTCGTATCTAATCAGGAGGCGGTGGGCGGGGGTGAAAGCAGTTGATCAGGTTTGGTTGCAGCGGAGGTCGTGTGCCCGCGGCGGTTAGCAGGCGGCGGCAGCAGCAGAGGGTGGGAGATTAAAAAAAAGGACAGGATGACCCGTGAGTAGCGGTGAGAGAGATACGGTGCCCGTCTCTCTCTTTTCCCTCGCCATGAAACCGTGGGCTCGGAGCTGAATTGTCGACCGGCGAGGTTGTGGAGGGAGGGGTTGCGAGCGTCGCCTTTCCGAGGCCTAGGCCCCGATTGACGGGCTCGCCCTTGGGGCGGTGGGGGAGGGCTGATAGGCCCCCGGTTCGCCACTCCTCACCCTTTCTGTTTGCTTTTTGTTGTGTGAAGGCGGCCTGCTGTGAGTACGGGCCCTGGACCCGGCCCCTCCTCTCTCCCTGCCACGTCCGCACTCCGGGAATTTTAGTCGGCTCAAAATAAATCGGCAGAGCAGCCGTTAAAGGGTAGGGGGTGGGATGTCCCTCCTGCAGCTTGAGGAAAATGGAACCGCAGCTCCCCTGTAACAAATGGAGGATCGGCATCGGCCCTGACTCTCGAGTGAAAGCACCGAAAGTGAGGAGATGTGGTAGTTCAGTGGCTAGCCCTGCTGCCTCACAGCCCCAGGGACCCGGGTTTGTTTCTCGCCTCGGGCGACTGTCTGCACATTATCCCCGTGACTGTGTGGGTTTCCTCCCTCAATACAAAAATGTGCAGGTTAAGTGGATTGGCCATGCTAAATTGCCCATAGTGTCCAGTTGATGTGCAGACGAGGTGGGTTGGCCATGGGAAATACAGGGTTATAGGGATTATGTAGGAGGTGATATGCTGTTTAAGAGGGTTGGTGTGGACTTGGGCTGAATGGCTTGCTTCTACATGTAGTAGTTGTGGTGTGAGCGAAAGGAGGCTGTTCAGTCCCTTTGAACTGTTCCATCCTTCACTAGAATCTCAGAACATGCATAGTTGGAGTGGGCCCTTTAACCCTACTTTGCTGTTCAGTTAGGTAGTCAGATTATTGATGTCAGCTCTGCTTTCCCACTTGTCTCTTGATGTTCTTTTATATCCAAATATCTGTTAAGATTGATTTGGAGTGTACAGGATTTGGTGTTTTAAATTCATTTATATGAAAACCTGACTGTCTCAAGCTGCTATTGATAATTCCTAATTAGATGAGGAAAATAATTGGCTTTTTTTGGTCAAGTGCTGCATAGACTGATGTGCTGCCTTGTTAGTGGCTTTGCAGTCTGCCTTCTGGTCTCAGTGACTTTTGAGCCACCCAGTCTGGCTCAGCCACATCCAAACTGTCTGATCCCCAAATGATTAGGTCCAACATCAAGTGTGGGTTTACTGTCTGGTTTTGAGATACTGTACCTGTTCAGTGACTGAACACCCCTTTGGGAAGAGATTCTCCCGTTCTAAATCCTTCAGTTCTGTTTGTCTGCTGTTGCCCATATACCATGTTAACCTTCTCTGATGCAAATCTCTTGTGGCTTTTAAAGCCACTGCAACGTTGGCTTTTTGTTTGTGGGAAGTTAGCTCATTCTTGTCCGGTTGGAGTTGGTAAATGGGATTCGAGGTGTTGGGGGAAGAATACTTTCTGAATTTCTGTTTTGCTTGCCTGGCTCTCAATTGATTATTTCCCCCATAAGTTGAGGAATTTCTGTCCCAATGCAATTATCAGTTAAACTCCTTGATTTGACTTATTGCCACATGCAGTGAGATAGTGAAAAGTACTGTTTTGCATGCTAACCAGACAAATCATACCTAATCAGTACATTAGGATAATAGAGTATATAGAATAGTGTTATAGCTACAGAGAAAGATCAACTCAAAAATATGAAAGGTCTGTTCGTAAGTCTGATAAGTGGGGAAGAATCAGTTCTTAAAGTTGTTGGTAAGTGTTTTCAAACTTTTGTATCTTCTGCCCAATGGAAGAGGTGGATGAGAGTCTAACTGGTGGGAGGGGTCTTTGATTATGTTGGCTACTTTCTCTTTTCCAGTTTTGTGGGGTTCTTGTCGTACTTCTGCATCCACTGTTTAACCCATTAAGCCCTTTGTGTTCTTGTAGATTTTTTCTTTCGTGGGCTCTGGGTGTTGCTGGTTATGTGAGCATTTATTGCCCATAACCTTGAAGAAGCTGGTAGGCCAGCCATAGATTTACAATAGTTTGTTTGGTGCACCATAAGCATTGTGGAAAAGGTCCTTACAAGACTTTGACCTAGCGATGTTTAAGAAGTAGCAATGTTCCAAGATTGGATAGTATTGCTTGGAGAGAATTTGTAGTTCATGGTGGTATCCTTCCAGGTAGATGTTGAAGGAAAATTTTTAGATTCTTGTGTACCAACTACAAGATGCAATGCACTGCAGCAACTATGCCTAAGTGGTGGGAGTGAATATGGTAGATGGTGAATGGAATTCCATCAAGAAGATTGCTTTGTTTTGGATGGTGTCAAGCTTGGTTTATCAGAGCTGTAGAAAATGGAGAGTATTCCATCACACTCCTGATGTGGGTCTTGTAGATTGTGGACAGACTTTGAAGAGTTGGGAGGTGTTATTGGAGGCCTTCCAGAATCTATCCTGTCTTTGTAGTCAAAATGTATATGGCTGGTTTCACCCCAGTGATAATAACTGTGGATGTTGATAATAGCTGATTCTGCAAATGATAATGCAGGTGACTATCAAGCTGTAGTTGACCTCATTGAGAATTATCGTTTCTTGGTATTTAAGTGGTACACCTGTAATTTGACACTTATCAGCTGAAGCCTAATTGTTGCCCACATGTTGCTTGTTATATGGACTGCTACAGTTTGAGGTGGGGGTGATGAGTTTGGAGACTGAGGTTTGAGCTAGTGTAATTTAGAGTTTAGACAATAATTTTCAAGACAAATCCGTTCAGGCTACTGGAGGATGCTTGTAAATTGCAGTTAAAATTTAACCAAATCGGGCACCGTTGTTCACACTGGATGAATGGGCTATAATTGAAGTTTTGCACCTACCTGAATGTTTTGAGCCTTCATGATTTTTGATCGGTAACGTTATACAAATAGTTGCATCTCCCAGTCTGCATTTATGCAACTCCTCTAATCTCTAACTGGAGATATTTGAGGCAGAGCCAATTTTTCACTTGGTGCTTTGAGCCCGCATGAATTTCTCGCTTCAGATAGTCACGCAGTTCAACTGAGTTTTGGAAAGGGATACTCTAATATCACACAAATAACTGTTTTTGGAACTTACCATTCAATTTTTAACATTTTGCATTACAATTGCATTTTAGAATGAATTGTTCATTTCTCTTTGACAGAAGCAAAACTGCAATATAGTATTTTCAGTCTAAAAGTTTAGAAATTGTTTAGTACTGGACCATTATTCAATATCTGATCACTGACACAGGGCATTTTGAAAGCAACAAAATAATATTTCAATGTAAACCTTTAAAATGAAGGCAACTGGTTGACATGGAAACATTTCTGTATCTACTAGTATGTAGTTCAGTTTTGGCCTCATTTCAGTTTTTCAAGTTATTCTGACATGGAATAAAGAGCGATATGTACTTTGGGGTGTCTGTACAAGATTTCATTTTCCTCGACCTTGTAAGTGATTTGCTTCTAAAGGAATAGACTTTGGGGAGGGTATCTGTTAACTTTTTTTGTACTGGCCCAAACTTTCAATCTTCTAAAAATCTATCATTGGTCATGTCATGCATACTTTCATTTCATGTCATCTTAGAATTCTCGGTTTCAGCTTGAACATAGTTGTAACAATTGGTGTTTGTCCTTTTTTTGGGGTAAGTGAGCGACAATGATGGACAATCCTCATGCTGTTTAGTGCACTTTGCCACAATGAAATAAGTCCTCCTGTGGATTATCGCTCCTTTTGCAGTAGATTGGATTTTTATAGGAGACTAGAATCATTTTAGTGCCGCCTACTCTGGTAAACTTCTAACAAAACAGGTGTGCTAAAACTTAATTGTTGGAATTTGTTTTGAAGTTTAATCTGATTTTTTTTTCAATGTTTTTGTAAATTTTATCATGTATCCAATGGGACCGGTTGAGCACTTTCTTCTGTTGGCTACAAATCACCAATGTGTTTTTTAAATTTTGATTTAATTTGCTTTGCTCTAAAACCTTTATTCTGTTTTCTACTATGTATTCCATGGGCTTAGATTTACTGTTTATCTTTCAATGTGAAATAACACTCCTGTGAACACACTCTATCCTTGCAAATTCACAAGGATCTGAGCTCAGCGACCATTGGCATTTTTGTTGCTGTATCTGATTTGAATAATAAATACTAAAGCTTATTAAATTGTCCTTAGCCCTTAGCAGTAATTTAAATCTCTCACTCTTAACTGACTGAAACTGAAGTTCCTTACTTTTTGTCAATTGCATTACATCTGCGTGTCTCTTGGCAATAACTATGGGAGCATGTTTCCTGACAGTGGTGCCTAATGCTCCTTTTTGAAGTTGAGTGAGAGCAATTTTAAAAAGCCTGAGGGTGAATTAAATTCTTTGATTACATTTGAGGTACAAGAGTCAGGACTTTCCTCTTGCCTCCCAATCAAAAATCTGCATGTATTTTGTCAGTGTTGCAAGCCATCCAAGTATCTACCTAACCTCTGAAAATGCCCAAACTCCATGGGCATAACTTCCAATTTTTAAGTTTGCCATATTTCTTAAGTAACAGATTTTCAAGTCTAATTATTAGACAGAACATGTTGAAGGATCTGCCTGCAACCTGCGTAGGTTTTCAGTTTCATTTGGACCTGTTTGCTGTTAAAAATGCACAGGAGGAAATGCCAAGTGGCCCTCTTTTAGGAGTCGTTAAAAAGACTTGCAATAAAGGCAGTTGTTTGTTGCTATGGCAGAAAATGTCTAGCAAATGATATTGAATGTCAGCAGTTTAAACCAAAAAGTAACTTGTGAAAAATCCATGATTTAAAAGCAGAAGGAGTGGAACACTGTAGTCTTTCAAAGAACCTTTACAGACATAATGGGTGTAACGACCTCATTCTGTGTTGGAATACTGTGATTAGCCACACCTTTGATAGGAGAAAGGTGTCATGAAGGTAACCTGGGGAGGCAAAATGAAATTAGTAACCAAAAGAACTGCGGATGCTGTAAATCAGAAACAAAAACAGAAATTGCTGGAAAAGCTCAACAGGTCTGGCAGCATCTGTGAAGACAAATCAGTTAATGTTTCGCATCGAAAGACCCTTCCTCAGAACTCGAGGCACTGAAGAAGGGTCAGTCGACCCGAAACATTAATTGATTTCTGTCCACAGATGCTGCCAGATTTGCTGAGCTTTTCCAGCAATTTCCTGTTTTCTAACTGAGGCAAGTACAAGGTGCAGGTCAGAGCTGGATTTAAGTTGCAAGACCTGATCTGACTGACTTGACCACTTGCAGAATTGAAAACTGCCAATGATTATCTGTTGGAGGTAACTCATTAACATTACAGCACTCTAGCTCTGGGAATTATGGGCTAAATTTTGGAATTAGCAAAAACAGCAGGTGCTGGAGTCAGATGAGTGTGGAGCTGGAGGAACACGGCAGGCCAGGCAGCATCAGAGGAGCAGGAAAGTTGACGTTTCAGGTCAGGACCCTTCATCAGAACTTTAAGGGTCCTGACCTGAAACGTCAACTTTCCTGCTCCTCGTGGGCCAGATTTTCCTGTGGTTTTTTAAAACTAGAATGCTACATTTTGAGACACTTGTGCTCAAGTCTCTCTCAGAAATGCAGAGCCATAATTCTGTTCTGACAGTTGTTTTATAGCGCAGAACTGTCAAAAAAGCAAACCTCATCCCTGTTTTGTAGCACTCAGCTGTCATTTTATGAAATTTATAGCTCCCTACAGTCACTTGTGTAACAACAGTTAGCAGAGTAAGTATAATTTGAGTGAGTGGGGCAGTGGTAGTATCCTTACTTCTGAGCCAGGAGGTTCAAAACCCATCTGCTCCAGAGGCGCATAATAACATCTCATCAGGTTGTTTGGAAATTTCTACAGTAGAAAGATAATCCTCTAGATCAGAAGACCTGCTCCAGAGGTACTGTAACACATTTGAAAGGGTTGATTTTTTAAAAAAATTGTCTTAAGTTTAATGTGATGTTAGGGTGCTGCAAGAGTAGGTACCAGCTAGGTTGGAGATGGACCTTGCTTGTTTCCACAAAATTCTAAGGAGGCCAGATGAGTGAATGTTTAGGGGAACTCAGGATGAACAGAAAAGCTGATCTGGTGAGGGTGGATCTGCATTTGATTTGGTCAGGCATGGGATGGTAGTTTGGATTGGGTCTGCTGGCTGAGCCTAGTGGGACAGGGTCGGGTCCTGCGGCACCAGTGGTTGGAGCAGAGGCTGGGGTTATGGGTTCTTTCTAATAATTACTTGGTTTTGAGACTATCTTTTCCTGAGTGTTTTGCTTAATTTCATTGTAACAATTTGAATGCAGATTTTGAGGAATTGTCTAGTAGAAAATTCATCTCCCAGTCAATTCCTTGAGTCTGCTACAATGGGAATTCTGCAGGGTGCTTGTTCTTAATTCTACATTGAGAGTGAGTTAGTAATTTTTCTGTGCAAGATGACAAATTGTCTCAACCAAACTAGTTCTACATTCGTAAATTGGTTTTTTAAAGCAACAAAATTAGAAAAAGGAGCCTGCTATGCTGAAGAGGTTGAGTTCAGTTTCGAGGAGTAGCCCAATTAAGCTGATTATATTTAAATGAGAGAAAGCCAAAGTATAAATCATATTTTAAAAAGCTAGTGTTGCAGGAGTCAAATTGGTCAGTTTACGCTGGTCAGAATAATTATATACCGACAAACCGAAGCCAAATCTGCATTTAAAGTGCAGCTAATGTTCAAACTCCAAATTATGTATAAACCCATTATTTCAAAGTGAACAGCCTATGGTTTTGTTACTGTTGCAATAATTCAAACTTATCCTTTGAAAAAAGTCCAGCAATTCTCAGTGACTTTTACTAGTTAGTCTATAACAAAGTGAGGTTTAATTCCTGTAAGTTAGAAATGCCTTGCTCAAATTAATTGGAGGTAAGCAGCATCTAGACCTCTGCACGTTTTCCTGTTTCCAGTACAAACCTCAAGTGTAATAATTCCACTAAACAGTGGATGGTGTGGTAGATAAGCTGTCTAGCGATTATCTCAATGAGCTTAAGGTTATGCCTTTCTACTAAGTAATGTATATGTCCAATGGAAGAGTGAGGAAAAAGGTTGAGATCAGTTTTCTTCATCTTTCTCTCCATGGAAACTTGTGTATTCTTGAGTGGATCACAACCTTAAGTCATGATTATAGAAGCTTTCACTTTTTAAATAGGATATTGTGATGCAGAAGGCCTGATCAAACTGAGGGAGTCACCGTTGACTTTTTCTCTTCCCAGGTGGTAATCAGCGAGAACTTGCTCGTCAGAAAAATGCAAAAAAATCAAATGAGCAAAGTAAACGGAAAAGAAAGGATGATGGTTTATCTGCTGCAGCCAGAAAGCAGAGGTAAACCAAACAGTGTCAACCATAAAACAGCCAAGTGTTAATCTGGAACCAAAATATTGCAATTTGATGAGCAATTCAAGTATATGTGTATTTTTGTAAGGACTTTATTTTAGTGGGGAGTTGGGTAGAGACACAAGCAAACAATGGGCATTATTAAAAATATATATAATGGGCCAGTTAGCATCTATGGTTAACACTTGAGCTATATATCCTCTCTCCAAACTAAATGCAGGTGGGGCTGAATATAACTTTAGGTGAAGTGGGAAGAGCTTGTTGGTTAATGTAACAAAGCAGTTCATGCATTTGGTAACTTGTGCTTTCTAAAAACCTACACTTCTGGAAAATTGACAGTACTGCATTGTATTTTTTTAATTCATGGGATGTAGGCATTGTTGGCTGGGCCAGCATTTATTGCCCATCCCTGGCTGCCCTTGAAAAGGTGGTGAGTTACTGCCTTGAACCATTGCAGTCAATTCACATGCTGTAGGTAGACCCACAGTCATTAAGGAGGGATTTTGATCCAGTGACACCTGAAGTGATATTTCCAAGTCAAGATTGTGTGGAGGAGAACTTGGAAAAGGATGCTCTCCCCAAGTATGTGCTGCCCTTGTCCTTCGAAATAGAAGTGATTATGGGTTTGGAAAGTGCTATATAAGGAGCTGTATAAATAACTAAATTTTGGTTTATTTCAATTGCGGGATCCCACTTTTCCACCAGCATTAATTTCTCCATATGGAGAGTCTAAATTTATGACCATTATCTTTGCAAGTCATGTATTCTAGGGTGGATGTAAAAGATAAAACAAAATATTATCCAGGCATACATTCAAATCAAATATTGGAAATGTGATGGTGTACAATTTGTATTCTTGCAGGGATGCTGAAATAATGCAGCAGAAACAAAGAGCAAACAAAAATTCTGCAGCAGCTGCAGGAGCTAATGCAGGAACTTCAAATTAACGCCCACACCCGTGGTACTCTACCTAACTATGCTGGATGGGTACATCTAATGAGCAACGCGGCTTTGTCTTCAAATATTGAACATATTTAAAACATTGGGTTCTGATACTTCAGAAAATTGCATTGCTGTACCTTTCTGTAGATTATGCCATGTTTAATGCAAAGGAATGTGTCTTGCTTGTAGAATTGGTACTGATGCAGTATTAGACCTTGTGCTGTAAAGGTGCATTTTTTTTGCATGAGCATAATACGAGAGGTATTTCCAGTTTAAGCAGAAAATATGCTTGCATTTGGATTTGTGACCAGCCTTGTATTTTTGTATCAACGCTAACCCTTTAAATTCTGTTTTAATAAAGACAGCATTTAAGTTGACCAAGCTGGATTTAGCTGCTTGTCTTTAAATTGTCACTAAAGCTTCGCCATTCTTAAAACATCTTTATTTTCCCTCAGTGATCCACAGATGGAAGGAAACCAGTCAGTCCTTGCACTTAATTAGGTTTGACGTGTTCTACTGAAGTAATTTTTTTTAAAGCTGAGATACTTCAGTTTTTGTGGGGGATTTGCCACTGCCTTTCAGTTAGACAGTAATTCTGTTTTGTATGCTTCTCATAAAAATTAAATCTTAACTTTGCCCTGACATAGGGCTGACATTAAATCTATAGTTAAGGATGTTGCAGTAAATAAAGGAAATGTGTGCCAAAGCCAATTTAATAAAATGAGTGATTTGCAATTAGAAGACATTTAATGGCAGTTACCACTTTATGGATCACAGTTCTGCCTATGGTGCTATAAAATCAAAGATAACTAGGTTGCTGTTTTGGTTGACCAGGCTGACTGGGTTGTTGCCTGGGTGAGATGTGGACCAAACAAGCTAGACAAACTTGAAATGTCAGTTCTTCAGACCAGAAGACCCAATGTCAAATTGATTAACTTAATTATGTTGAGTCAAAGGGTCATGGAAACAAGCTAATAATCCCACTATTGGAGAGTTGGTCACAAATGAAATCTATCGGGTGAGCTAATTCCTATATATCATTGAAGGGAAAGTGTTGAAATTTCTGAATATTTCAAGCTTGGAGAAGCAATGGCATTTTTGCTGGATGGATGAACTTAGAAGGGCAGAATGGCTATCTGTAGTATGTAACTGGTGATTTATCTTATCAATTTTGCACCAGTTATTGATTCCTTTGCTTTAAAATTAAAGCACTTGAACAATACATGTGTATATAGTTAAAGAAATCCTTTGCAGCCTAATTTTAGTTCTAAGTGACCAAATGTGAAATTAGAAGCTGAAGGGTCAGTTCCCTGTTCAATTTGACTGCTTGATCATTATAAATAAATGGTTGTTATACTATACATATTATCAGCATCTCCAGTTTAGTACAGTATCATGTGATCCAGTTCTATGATTTTGTCCATCCAATTCTTTTTGCTGAATATTGGCTTGTGGTAATAACATCTAAACTTCACAAGGGCAGGAAATTTGTGATACTTTCTTTAATATGGGCACATCACGTTTTTGAGATCCTGCATGGTCAATGTCTCAATTGCTGAGATGCTAATGCTTTGCTTGCTTAATAGTGTAAAGTAACTATCATAAGTAGATGTGGTTGAATTGTTGGAATACCTCATCAGAACCAAACACTATACAGTGTGATCACTCTGCCCAGCAAAAGGTCTGATAGTGAAGAATACATCTTTTGTCACAACTTTTGGATTTTTATGGGGATTGGGTGCTGATGAAACAGCACCTGTTAACAATTTCAGCCCAAGAACTTGGTGCTCAGTTGGCGCTCTCTTCCTTGCAGTCCTGGTAGTGACCTGACACACTATTGCTTGCTTCCAAGGCTATATTTGAAAACGCATGTTGCTTTATTTTCACACCATTTCCCTGCCTGTTGCCATTTTACCTGGTATTAATAATGTGTTCAACTGAATTATTGATATCATCATTAAATTATGCAAATTAGGATCTTGCAGCAATATTCAGGATCTGTCAATTTTTGCAGCACAAATATCAGGCATTCTTGTTCTGGGCAGCGATCTTAAGAGCAGATCTGGATATTACTCAGAGCAACCTAGGAAAATCCTTTTGCACCCAGACTTGCAGTATTGGCAAACTTCTGCAGGATGCCTGAAACTTGCTGGTGAGCAAGTAGTGTGGCCCAGACCTTCTGCAAAAATAATGAATCGCACTTAACGCAAGTGTTCTTTGAATGGCTCATAAAATGTTTAATTTCTTTCTTTTTAGAAAAGCACATATCATTGAAACTGCTAACATTTTGAAAGAGCAGCTGTCAAATGTTTTGGGTGGATAATTCTTTTGATGGTCATTCTGTTAATACAAAATTTCCTAAATGGTTTCCAAACATGGCAAAGATTTATACTGGAGCCAAAGAGTTGATTCACTTGCACGTTTTAAGTGGGGGCTTGTTCGCAGGAAAGCAACCTGTTTAAAGGTGCAACAGTTTAAAATTTGAGCCCAGTAAGTTTGTGCATTTCCCCAGCATCTACCCTGGAATCTGATATTTCCCTCCGTGAGCAATCTTTTACTTTTGCTTTCTTCCAAGCTTTTACTAATTCCTCCTAATGTCTGCTCTGTCTGGATGCTGACTCTTTTTAACCCTTCTGTGAAGTACCTTGTGCCGTTATTTTTAAAAGATGGTGAATAAATGCAAGTTGTTTTGTATGAACCTCCCTTTTTGTTAATCTAAATCATGTTCTGAATTGCTGTTTCATAGCACTAAACTGTAAATTCAGAACCCGTAGTGCTATCTAGCTGAGCAATTCCTTTTTAAATGTCAGAATTTGCATTGATGACACAAGACCATTGATCATGGTTGATGTATTTTTCAACTCCATTTTCCTGCCTTCTCTCTCTCTGTCTCTCTATCCCTTGATCCCCTTACTAATCAAGAAGCTGTCTTAAATATTTCAATGACTTGGCCTCCACAGCCTTCTGTGGCAATTAGTTCCACAAATTAGCCACTCACTAGCTGAAGAAATTCCTCATCTCAGTTCTCAAGGGTTGCCCATTCACTGAGGCTGTGTCCTCAGGTTGAAGTCTTTCCTAGTGGAAACAACATCTTGTCCACTCCATCCAGTTCTCTCTGTATTCTATAAGTTTCAATGAGATCCTCTTGCTCATCCTTCTAAACTTCGAGTACAAACAGAGTTCTCAACTGCTCTTCATCTGATAAGCCTTTCACCCTGGGATCATTCTTGTAAACCTCTTCCACAGCACACCTTTTCTTACAGGGCCCAAAACTGCTGTCGATATTCCAAATGTAGTCTGACCTGAGCCTTGTATGGTCTGGGCAGTACATCTGCTGTTGTATTCTAGTCCTCTTGAAATGAATGTCAGTATTACATTTGCCTTTCCAACTCCACCTGATTGTTAACCTTAAGATTGCTGAACTATGACTCTCAAATCATTTTGGACTTCAGATTTCCAAGGCCATTCACTGTTCAGAAAATAGTCTCTTCCTGTTCTTTCTACCAAAGTGCATAACCACCTGCTTTCCTGCATTGTATTTCATCTGCCACTTTTTTTGTCCATTTGTCTAGCATAGCCAAGTCCTTCTGCAGCCTCCCAGCTTCCTCAACACCACCTGCCCCTCAACCGGTTTGTCTTCTGCAAGCTTAGCCACAGTACCCTCCATTGCCTCGTCCAGATAGTCATTGTATAACATGAATAATTATAGTCCCAACACTGACGCCTGTGGAACTCCACTAATCACCAGCTGCCATCATACCAAAATAGAATGCCACCACTCCTATTTTCCTGTCGTACAACTGTGCTTCGTTGTGCAGCATTTTCTACTCAATTTTACTTCTAACGTTTCTGCATTAAAGTCGACCTATACTTTTTCACTTAGATGTTAAATCGACTAAAACTCAAAAGGTTAATTCCAATCTGACGAATTGTTTCTTTGAAACGTGTCACTCTTCTTGACTGAGCTTCATACTGATTCAGAATTTTGAGGGTTTTGTGGTTAGTAACACAAGCACATCCATTGTTCTTGATAGAGATGGATTTGGAAATTGATACCAAATGATCGTTGAGCTGTTGGAGTGCATCTTTTAGGCAGTGATAGCCATATGCATCAACTATGGTGGATGGGGTACCCATCAAACAAGGTATTTTGCCTTGGATGGTGTTGAGCTGCACTACTATCAGACAAAGTATGCTACCACACTCATGCATTTTGTTGGGCAGATGTTGGTTAGTTCAGTCCCAGTCTCTGACCTGCTGTTGTGCTATTTGTTCATATAGTTATACAATTTCTGGCTGATGGTAACCCCTAGGACACTGGTGCCTGGAGGTTGTGGTAGTGTTGAGCTGCAAGAGAAATATTTGTCATATATTTAAAATTTGGGATATAGCATGTATGTTGACCATAATCTTCAGTGTTGGCATTTATTTCACATCCTTCATGTGGGAGATTTTTGATAAAAGGAAGAACTTGAAAAGCTGGATTTAGCTGCTTGGATCCTACTTGGGCAGTAGCTGCTTTGGTCCTGACCTTTGTAGGAATTCCTATATTCATACAGTCTATTTAGCTTGTCACTACTTTTACCTTCAAGTTCTCTGGGAAGTGACATCTGTGATACATTCTTTTTAATTACACTGACAAAGGTGATGGCCTAAGTATCATTAAATTGCCAGTTTGGCCTGTGGTTCTTTTAAGTACCAGCAACTGTTGATAACTTCAAATGAAAAGTGATTGGTACTTGAGTTTTCTTGCTTTTAAAGCAAGAAATGGAACAGTGCGTTATTTCTTTACATGTTCTTATAACAAAATACACACCAAAAAAAAACAAATTTTAAGCAAGAGTTTTGCACAGCCCATTCTTGAGTGGGGACATTGCTAGCAGTAGCAGATAATTGTCGAGCAGTTAGCATTACTAACATGATCCTTGTCTGAGTGGCTTTAGAGTTTAGAGAAATTTTGAGTTGCTGTCCTTTTTGCCTTTGAAAGCCAGATGGATGAAAGGGTGATCGTTTTTGACTGACTTTCTTTTCCTGTCATTTTAATATTGTTGATTTTCATGCCCACTGCAAAAATACCATTAGCGCAACCTGCAGCAAGGATGATTTGGACTAATCCATTAAGGCAGCAGCATGTTTCTCTCTCGTGCTTCTACTTTCTTTCGAAGGGAAGAAAGGCATTAAGTACATAAAATAAAGCCTATAGATCATAAATTAATTGAGTTGCTGTCTTCATGTTTATATAAAATGGAGTGTCAATTTTTTATAAAAATAACTTTAGGAAGCTCTTTTGGAATGATTTTGTGCTGGCTTTTCTGCCTGACAGAACCTGAAACCAAGTGGAGACCAATCAGTTTCAGTAATGAGGAAAATATTCCTTGACTAGTCTCAATGTGCGTTACTTGCGCTACTTCTCCACAGGAAGCAGCAGTCTTTAGAGAACAAAGCAAGTTGGTAACTGGAATGCACCAGTGACTTAAAGTCTAAAAAGGCTGGCCACAGGAGATAAGTGTTACCTCATCATAGAAATAAGAGCCGATGTTTTAAAACAGAAGTTAAAAAAAGCAACGCTGCAAAGTCTGACAGCACTTGTGGAAGGAGCAGGTTTTGAGTGCAACAGGAAGACTTTAAAACCAAAAAAAAATGGGGAAGCTGATATGTGATACAGAACAGCTGGCTGGTAGTAGTTTAGAATGTATTTTTAATCTTGAACTCCCAAATGGCCAGGTTTCTAGGGGAGGACAAAGGAAATGCTTCTAAAACTTTCAAGCTGTGGAATTGAGACTTATGACTAGGAAGAGTTTTTACTATCAATTGTTCACAATGGCAACAACGCATCAAGCTGTAATGTTTTCAGTTGCAATGTCTTAATATTGAGATAGCAAAAGAAAATTAGGTAAATTTTGCACTCTAGAGCCCACTACCTCTCGGGACCTGCCCACATGCTCAAATTCCTAAGAATATAGGAGCAGGAGTAGGATGTTCAGTTCCCTTGAGCCTGCTGTGCAAATCTGAGAGGCAAAGATTGGATTATTTAGTAACATGACACCAATGGTGAAAACCTGTGTCTCTGAGCATATATCATCATTGAATTCAAAGAGCTATTGATAGGCCTGTAGATAATTATCTTACCAGCCTCTTCCTATAATCTTCTCACTTTCTTCTTTCAGAACTTTCTATAGCCTGGTTCTTTCTTATTAACTCTATCAGTTATAGACCCATTTTATACTATTTCATTTTCATGCAGCATAGGAACAGACCCTTCGGTCCAACCAGTCTATGCCGAATGTAATCACAAACTAAACTAGTCCCACTTGTCTGCTCCTGGCCCATATCCCTGCAAACATTTCCAATGTCTTAAGTGTTGTAATTGAACCCACGTCAACGAGTTCGAGAGGAAGTTCATTCCACATGCGAACCACCCTCTGTACAAAAAACAATTTTCCTCCTATCAAATTTTTCATCCAGCGTTCTGATTTTAGTTTCCCAATCTTTATTTTGTGAGCATACTTCAATTGTACTGGACTTATCTGATCCCTTTAAACATAGCCCAATCCTCTGTAGTTTCATCTGGCAGTCATTTGTAATTTATTTGGTATTGGCCTGTTCTCAAATCACAGCATAGCCTTCATTTTATATTTTCATTTTGAGCTTGGTCTTCATCTTCAGCTAGTAAAAACTTTAAATAACAGCTGATCAGATTTGTGTGTAGCTTTCTGCCTCTGCACGTGGTCAGGTGCAGGTATACTGATGCAATACAGCTGAGTGTAAGGAGGGTTAGTTTTGTGAGAAAGGGCCTGTGGTAACTGGAAAAAGATTTGGGAGGAGGTAGGGTTGAAGCTGTGGGTTTAAATGTAGTTATTTGGTGATTTAATCGCCCCTGTATTCACTGGCTGTGAATTTAAGTGATATGGGGTGGAACAGGGAGAGTCCGTCATTCGTTTTCATTATATCATTATCCACGTCTATCGATAAAGAAAATCTAACGTGTTAAAGTTTTTGAAGATTTGTAGCTTGGGTTGTGGGTGAGGTTGTAGACTTGCTTGCCAAACTGTGTTTGATTGCATTGTATGTAGTAAGACATTCTGACTTGTCTCACTATACACAGACAACGAGGGACACGAATTCGACTGGGACAACACAACGATAATCGCATAAGCCAAAGAGAAACGTTAAACGTTTGCAACCAAACCCACTGGCTCGGTGAGCATGTCTACAACCTCAAAATCTAACATGCTTTAACACTTAAGGAGATACCACCCTAATAAAAACAGACAGCTTACATAGTTTGGTGAGGTACAATGCTTTGATTTATCACTGCAAATTTTAAGTAATTGTGCTTGGGACCACAATTTGATATTTTTTAACTGACAAATTCATTCAGTTTGCTGTCAAGTAGGCAGGTACTTCTCAAATGTACCTTTCAAAGCACCGAACTGTAACATGTGACAATTTTCCCAGTGTGTTAAAGATGCTTGCATAATGTTGTCATGAGTCCCAGAAGATGTATGTGGAGGGGGTAGGGGGAGACTAAGTGTGCTGAAATATGATCCAATAGTGAAATACAATATTATTGTATGGGGCTTACTAAATAGCAGTGGGATAAGAAGCAATGTGCCAATCTAATGTCAAAACATGAGGTCCATTTTTATTTGCAGAGATGACCATGTTAACAAGTAATGCGTAGAATGTACGTGAACTCCCACCATAGTACTGGATCATCCAAATGTTGGGTTTTTCTTTATAATTGGACTTGTCCTACCTCCTCTGCTCTGAACGAACTATCCAGTGACTCCAGTTTTTCTGATCTTTTTCTTTGAACCTGCGAGTGTTTTCCTTCAATCATACATTCCAATCCCCTTTAAAAGTTACTGTGAGCCAACTGCCATTCATTTAAGGTAGGAATCTAACTACAACTATGCAATATCAAAGTTCAAAGGTACTTTATGCCCTTTTTCCTGATCAAATTCATCTCTAGTTATTACCATTCAAGCCACTGGAAACACTCTGCTGCAACAACCCCACAATGTCATGTGTATGAATTTCACCCTTCTCTTCCCACCCCCCCCCCCCTCCACAAGCAATCTTCAGTTCTGACAAAGGTCACTGGACTCCACATTAAATCTGTTTGCTCTCTGCAGGTACTATTGGACCTGCTCTGTTTCCCAGCACACTTTTTTTTTTTTTTTATTTTTCCAGCATCCACAGTTCTGTGTTTACTTTAGTCATAGAGTTGTACAGCGCAGAAACAGATCCCTCAGTCCAACTTGGCCACGCTGACCAGATATCGTAAACTAAACCATTTGGCTCATCCCTGTAAATCCTTCTTATTCATATGCCCATCCAGATGCCTTTTAAATGTTGTAACTGTACCAGCCTCCATCACTTCCTCTGGCAGCTCGTTCCATGCACGCACCACCCTCTGCGTGAAACTGTTGTATGAATCTTTCTCCTCTTACCTTAAACCAATGTCATCTCGCTTTGGACTCCCCCTCCAGCCCTAAGAAAAAACCTGTTTATCCTATCCACGCCCTTCATGATTTTATAAGCCTCTATAAAGTCACCCCTCAGCCTCCAATGCTCCAGGGAAAATAGCCCCAGCCTATTCGGTGCCTCCATATAGCTCAAACCCTCTAATCCTGGCAACATTCTTAAATCTTTTCTGCACCCTTTCAAGTTCCACTAGCTTTCCTAAAGCAGGGAGACTAAAATTGCCTATGTTAGGTACAGCTGCGACATGATGTCCCAACACCTATACTCAATGCACTGACCAATAAAGGCGAGCATACAGTGCGCTGCCTTCTCTTTCCTGTCTACAGGTGACTCCACTTTCAGGGAACTGTGACTTCACTCCAAGGTGTCTCTGTTTAGCAGTTCAGCAACACTCCCAAGGGCCTTACCATTAAGTGTATGAGTCCTGCCCTGATTTGCCTTTCCAAAGTGCAGCACCTCATGTTTATGTGAATTAAACTCCATCTGCCACCTCTTGATCAGATGGGGCAATGTGCTGTTGTACTGTGAGGTAGCCGTCTTTGCTGTTCTCTACAGCTCCAATTGTAGTGTCATCTGCAAACTTACTATCTCCTATGTTCCCATCTAAATCGTCTATATAAAATGATGAAAAGCAGTGGACGCAGCACTGATCCTTGTGGCACACTGCTGGGTCGCAGGTCTCCAGTCTGGAAAACTTCCACCACCACCACCACCACCACCCTCTGTCTTCTACCTTTTTGAGCTGGTTCTGTACCCAAGTGGCTAGATCTTCCTGTATTCCATGTGACTTAACCTTGCTAACAGTCTATCATGTGGAACCTTGTCGAGTGCCTTACTAAAGTCAATATAGATCACATCCTTTATTGTTTAATTTGCTGCCACATCTCTTGCAGGTTTTCCCACCTTGAAGTTCTGCTCTGCTCTCTGACAGGATTTCCATTTGAGTCTTTATTGTTCATCTTCATTACTTTTGTTTTCTCTCCTTTATAACAAGGTAATTGCCAAGACTCCCTTTCATAGCCACATCTGATTCCTCAGTGACTGCCTCTAGCTCAGACTAGCCTCATGTGGATTCCAACTGAATTTTCATTCTCTTGTTTCAAATCTCACTTTCAGCACTGCATTATGCTCATGCTATCTCGAAGCTGCCTGCCACCCAGCTCCACTTCATTCTTCAGTACATTCAGTGTTTTAACAAGAAATATTTTCTCTTCTATTTTAAGGTATTAAATTATGCAAGCTGCAACAATCATACCCCTCCTGGAATCTTCCTCCTCTTTCCCTGACTCCACCTCTACTGGATACTTATCTTCATCCTAGGTACTTTAGCCTTCAGGACGCAGTGGCAAGTTAACGATTTCAAAGCGTGAACACCACTTCCCTCATGTTTATTCCCTTCCCTCACACACACAGGTCCTGCTGTCAGTGCAACCAATCCATTTTCAACATTTATACTTTGAGTACCCCATTTAGCTGTTACCTCTCTCTTGGCTTATCGTCAATAATCTTTGTTTACCAATCCCTTTTTTCTCTGTCAGGGCACCACACTCTTCCCCTCCACCTCATCTCATCAGCATAAATTCAGCCCTTCCCAGCTATCTTCAGTTCTACTGAGGGGCCTTAAGATTCAACAATAACTCTGTTTAGCCTCTATAGGCGCTGCCAGACCTGTTGTGTTTCTCCAGATCTCTGTTTTCTCTGTGCTTGCTTTTGAGGTACTTTTTAAATCTAATGTGAACTTAGCATACTGAAAATTGGTTGCACCCTCAAAATGTAATAAGACTATCAAGTACAACAAATTAATTATCTCAAATGTATTCTTTTGTTTGAGGTTTGCTGGAGATGTTCAAGGATTAATGATGCCTGCAGAAAATGAATTGGAAGCAAATAATTTACTCGCGTAATTTGCTATGGTGTGAAACAGTTGAATGTCAGTGATTGATTAAAGTATATCAGTGATAAGTACAAAAGGTGTGCAATGTTGTTGTAGACTGTCTATTGCTATACTTTAAAATTATGCACTCACAGTAGATCAAAAAGAATTGCGTCCATATACTATTCCTAGTGGACCTCAGTCTGACATGAACTCAACATTTTGAAAGGCATACTGTGTCCTCATTCTCTAACAGTGTGTTTTCGGCTGTCAAGATGTACAGTTTTATTTGCAGTTGTTCTCAAAATAATAAAATTAGAAGAGCCAAAAGCTCACTGTTATATTTTGTAGTGAATAAAATTTTTTCATATTTGAAAGAAATCGTCTTTCCACTTCTTAGCAGTTTGTTGAAGACACTCTAAACAACTGAATTCTGCATTTTCTGCCTATTGAGTTTATATAGTCTGATCTATTCTTCAGTTATATGCAACATCATGGTTGTTGTTGGGCACTTAATTTGAGATTTTTTATTTATGCAAATTCCACCATCTTCTGTGGCATGATTTGAATGTGTCCCCAGAATATTACTGGGGTCTCTAGACTAATAATCTCAATAGGTCATCACATTACCTCTAAATAACAATATAACATCTCTGGACAAGTTGATTAAAAAATTTCAATGTCTCCAGAACAGGTAGGACCCAAATCTGGCTGCCTAGCTCAGGTAGGGACATAACTTCACCACAAAGTCTGTTGGATGGCTTACAACAACTGTGAATCTCAACTTTTTTTGAGAATTTTATATATGGTAATTTTTTTAATAAGTTAAGCTGGAAGTTCTCCAAAAGGAGAACTGCAGCAAGCCAGAGACACACATGTTAGCCAGGGATCAGGATGGTGTTTTGAAGTGGCAGGCAACAGGTAGTTCAGGGTCTTTTTTTGCGAGCAGAACATAGACTGGGTGACTGCTTTGTAGAATGTCTATGCTTCATTTCCCCAATGTAGACGAGACCACATTGTGAGCAGCAAATGCAGCAGACTAGATTCTGGGAGGTGCAGGTGCAGTGTTGCTCCACGTGGAAGGTACATTTGGGTCCTTGGACACTGGGGAGGGAGGAGGTAAAGGGTTAGGTGTACTTTCACTGGTTACAGGGAAAGGTGCCATAGGGCTGTGGGGAATGTTGGGGGTTGAAAGAAGTATGGACCAGGGTGTCGGGGAAGGGAAGGGAATATATCGCCGGTGGTGGCGGGAAATAACATCTGATCCATACTGCTCTCAAAAAAGACCCTGAACTACCTGTTGCCTGCTACTTTAATGCACAACCCTGTTCCCTGGCCAACATCTGTGTCTCTGGCTTGCTGCAGTGTTCCAGTGAAGCTCAACGCAAGCTGGAAGGACAACACCTCATTTTCCTTTTGGTGACCCAGCAGCCCTCCGCACTCAATTTTAGGGCCAGAACACTCCCCATGTCCCAGCCCACTACCACACCAGGCCTTGTTACCACATAGCCTGCCATTACACACTACTTGTTATTAGTCACTAATTGTCCCCATTAACAACTATTCACCCTCCCAGCCTGATTGTTAGCAACCTTTTCCAACTGCTGTTCTCTCTCTTTAGGCTCTATCCTATCGTTTACTCCCTATCCCATCCCCCTCCCCTTTTTTCTGCATCTAAACTGATGTTTTCCCAGCCACCATCAATTCTGAGGAAGGGTCCCTGGACTTGAAACGTTAACCCTGTTTTCTCCTTCACAGATGCTGCCAGACCTGCTGAGCTTTTCCCATAACTTTGTTTTTGTTTATTAAGTGAGAATCTGACATCAATGAACTTACTGCAGAATTCATAACAAACAAGCCGGGATAGTGCAAATTGAAATAAATGGATGTAAGCTCGTAACCATTATGCAAATATGGTTGCAAGGAGATCAGAATTGGGAACTTCACATTCATGAGTTTTTAATCTTTTGGAAAGACAGGAGGAATGGAAAAGGTGGTGGGAAGGCACTGTTAATAAGATGATGTGAGGACAGTTGTGGGAGATGATCAAGGCTCAGCTGATGTAAAGTCCGTTTGGGTGGAGGTATATAATAGGGAAAGAAGACACTGGTAGAAGTAGTGTATAGACCTCCAAACAGTAGCCACACTGTAGGCAAGGGTATAAATCAACAAGTAATAGGAGCATGTAAAGAGAATAGAGGAGGAATGGATGACCTTATACTACATCCTGATTGACCCATCCAATTGGAAAGAGTAGCTATGAGAATAAATTCATGAAATGCATTAGGGATGGTTTCAGAGCAATACGTGAGGGAGCCAACTAAGGAGCTAGCTGCCTTGAATCTAGTAATGGGCAATGAAGTAGGTTTAATAAATAATTCTGAGTAAAAGATCCTATATGAAGTAATGCTTATTACGTGATAAACCGAACACAAAATTCTAGGTGTGAGAAACAGGTTGGAGACAACTGTTAAATTTAAAAAATGAAGGGAATTACAATAAAATGAGGATAGAGTTAGCCCAAGTAGACTGGGCAGATTAGCAGGAAAGACAGAAAGCACTGGCAGATATTTAAGCAGGTAATTCATGACTCTGCAAAAAATCATTCCTGAAAAGAGGAACGATTCTAACAGAGGGATAAACCAACCATGGCTAACCAGGGAAGTTAAGGAGAATATAAAATTGAATGAAAAAGCATATCAGGAGGCAAAAGTCATTGATAGCCCTGAAGACTGGGATGAATTGAGAACTAAAAAGATAATAAAAAGAGAGAAAATAAACTGAGGTCAAAGTAGTGAAGAATAAAAGAACTGACATTAGGATGCTTAAATAGGAAGAGGTTAACGTTCCTTGGAAAATGAACCTGGGGAGACTGTTATGGAAACAAGGAAATGGCAGAGGAGTTAAGCAGATATTTTGCATGTCTTTAGTGATTCTTCAAACATCTGATTAATACTAAAGAAAACAGGGGAGGAATTAAATACCATCACTAAAGTATTAGTATTAGAAAAACTAATGGGACTGAAGGCAGATAAGTTCCCTGGCTACAATGGTTTGCATCCTAGGATCCTAAAATTAGTGGCTAGAAATTTTGGGTGCATCAACTGTAATCTTCCAACATCCTTGGTTCTGGAGATGTACTTGAGGATTGGAAAACTGCCAAATGTGACACTCCTATTCAAAAAGTGAGACAAAAAAAAAACCCGACACAACTATAGGTCAGTTGGAAAAATGTTGCAATCTATTATTTTTTAAATAGCAGCATATTTGGAAAATCATAATTTAACCAAACAGCATGGCTTCATGAAAGGAAAATCATGTCTGGTGAGACTTCCTTGAAAATCTTTAATAAATTAGATTGGATAGAGGGAAACCATGTATTGCATTTGAACTTCCAGAAGGCATTCCACATGGTATCTCACAAAACGTTAAATCATACTGTCTATGGTATTGGAGGCAGTATATTGGTGTGAATAGAGCTTTGGCTAATGGGAAGGAAACAAGCGGGGACAACTGTTTTTTGGGGTTGGCAACCTGTGCCCAGTGAGATTCCACAGAATATATATTATGGGGAAAAGACAAGTTACAAGTGTGGATACAAACAGTTTGCAGAGAGGTATTGTTCGGTTGACCGGGCAAGAGTTGGCAAATGGTGTATAATGTGGGGAAATGTGAAGTTGTTCATTTTGGAAGGGAAAACAGAAGTAATATTTAAATGGGAATAAACTGCAGACATCTGCAACAAAGGGACTTGTACACAAAACACAAAGCCACCTCATAAGTGTAGCAGGTAATCAGGAAAGCTGTATAAGATGCTGGTAGGACCATATTCAGAGTACTGTGAGCAATTTTGGTCCCCTTGTTTAAAGGAAAGATGTCATTTCATTGGAGGCAGTTAAGAGAATATTCACAAAGATAATCTGTGGTATGGAGGGATTGTCATATGAAACAATTTTTCCTAACTTCTCTTGTATTTATGAACAGACCTTGGTTGGACAAACTGTCTTGCTGCACAGCTTGTTCTGGTTGTGATAGCTCTTCAGTTCCAGCAGATGGAACCAATGGCAGTTTTAAAATCAGCAAGTTTGCAAATGGATGAAACAGAAAATGAACAACAAAAGCCCTGTAGACAGAAAATGATTCCAGTCCACAGAAAACACTAGTTTAAAATGTGCTGGTCACTAGGGTAATGCAACTCACTCCAAGTTCCGAGTAATGAAAGTCCTTTCTCAGAGATATGAGCACTTTACTACTGGAGCAGTAAGGTGCACTGCTTAGGAAGGGCTCTTTTGGGTTGACTTGACTTGACAGTAAGTGAAAGGGCAGCCCTCACCATATCAAAACAGCTTAATTCCTCATTCTTTAATTCACCATCCTGAGGAACAGTCATTGGACCCAAAACGTGAAGAACAAAGAAAAATTATAGCACAGGAACAGGCCCTTCAGCCCTCCAAGCCTTCCGGGGACCTTATTCCTCGACTCCCATCATAGTCACGTATTTGTCAAGACACACTTTAAAGTCACTATAGTATCTGCTTCCACTACCCTCCCCCCAGCAGCGAGTTCCAGGCATCCACCACCCTTTGTGTAAAAAAAGCTTTCCTCGTACATCACCTTTAAACCTTAGCCCTTGCACCTTAAACGCATGGCCCTTGGTAACTGACTCTCCCACCCTGGGGAAAAAAGCTTCTGAATATGCACTCCCATCATAATCTTGTAGGCCTCTATTGGGTCGCTCCTCAAACCCCGTCGTTCCAGTAAGAACAACCTAAGTTTCCCCAACCTCTCCTCATAGCTAATGCCCTCCACATCAGGCAACATCCTGGTAAATCTTTTCTGTACCCTCTGCAAAGCCACCACATCCTTCTGGTAGTGTGGCGACCAGAACTGAACACAATATTCCAAATGCAGCCTAACTAAGGTTCTATAAAGCTGCGAAATTACCTGCCACTTTTTAAACTCAGTGCCCAGCCACCGAAGGCAAGCATGCAGTATGCTTTGTTGATGACCTCTCCACCTACATTGCCACTTTCAGTGACCTGTGTACCCATACACCCAGATCCCTCTGCCGATCAGTACTCTTAAGGGTTCTGCCATTTACTGTATGTTTTCCGTCTGGATTAGACCTTCCAAAATGCATTAGGTCACATTTTTTTCCAGATTAAACTTCATCTGCCGTCTCTCTGCCCAAGTCACCAACTAATCTAGATCCAGCTGTATCCTTTGATGGTCCTTATCGCTATCCACAATTCTGCCAAACTTTGTGTCATCAGCAGACTTATTAATCAGACCAGTTACATTTTCCTCCTAATCATTTTATATATTACAAAACAACAAAAATCCCAACACTAATCCCTGAGGAACACCAGTAGTCACAGTCCTACATTCAGAAAATCACCCTTCCACTGCTAACATCTGTCTTCTATGACTGAGCCAGGTTTTTTTTAAAATCATCTTGCAAGCTCACCTCTGACCCTGTGTAACTTTACCTTCTGTATCAGCCTGCCATGAGGGACCTTGTCAAAGGCCTTACTCAAGTTCATGTAGACAACATCCACTGCCCTACCCTCATCGATCATCTTTGTCACTTCCTCAGAAAAAAAACTCAACCAAGTTAGTGAGACACGACTTCCACTTGGAAATCAGTGGGTGTATTAGTGAGAGCCAACATGGTTTTGTGAAGGTGGAGTAAATCCTGTCTCGAAGAATCCTCTCCAGTTATTTCCCTACCACTGACGTAAGGCTCACCAGCCTGTAATTAGCTGGCTTGTCCTTGTCAAGTTTTCCTGCTCCTATGATGCTGCTTGACCTGCTGTGTTCATCCAGCCCCATGCTCGTTATCTTGGATTGTCCTTGTCACCCTTCTTAAAAAGAACAATATTGGCTATTCTGCAATCCTCTGGGACCTCCCCTGTAGCTAGTGAGGATACAAAGATTTTTAAGGCTCCAGCAATTTCCTCCCTTGCCTTTCTCAGTAACAAGGATCTGTGAACTCTGATCTTTTCTTCACAGATGCTGCCAGACCTGCTGAGCTTTTCCAGCAATTTCTGGTTTAATTCTTTGTAGTCTTCCCAAGTCTGCAGCAGTGTACAGTAACTAAGTGGATCAGTTTTTTTAAAAACAAATATCCTGGATTTAGTCAAGAATGATAGTGAAATGTGAAATCAGTAAATTCGGAAAAAAATGACTTACCAGTGGGGATTTAAAAGATGCTTAAGGAGAAAGAAGGAAGTTCAAAAAAAAGTCAATAAAAAACAAACTCAGGTTTACTGTAATCCATTTTATTTCAGTTTCTAACCCAAGAGCTTTTACTGAATTGATCTGTCATTTCAGAAAAAAAAGTTAACTCCTTCATTTTACAAAACTAGTTTTTTTTTTTACATTGCTTGCACATTTTTAAAGTGTCATTTTCATATCAAGGTAAAATCTATCACAAAATAGAACAGGTAACATGTTCCTCAGCTCGAATATATACATTTCAACCTATATACCCTCAAAACTATACAGTATTAGCCATTTATTGGCCATTAAACAGACACTCTCAAATGAGAGTAAAATTTCACTAAAGGAAAAGTGTGATTATTGTGAGCAGACAAATCCCATGAATTGTGTCTTTAATAGGAGGTCAGCGAAAGATGACAATCCAAGGATTTCTAGTTCTGTGTTTTGCAGCAGTTATTCAGTGCCTTTTTCCCATCTGCTGCTATTAGCTTTGTCACTGGTTGAACGCTGTCCCTGATTTTTGCATTCTTCTTGGCTTCTCTGCATAAAAGAGACATGAACAAATTAATGTTGATGTGCACCATACAGACATATCAAGTTTACCCCACTGATTTACATTTCAGTTATTGAGATTAATTAGTGCTGAACATAGTTTTGACACTTGTACTGGGTATGACTCGTTATCTAATGCATACAGGGGTCCATTGTGGTTTTGTTCTTGCTGGCTGGAGATAGGTTTTTACGCTTCAGCTATTTTTGTTTTGGCAACAAGACCAGGATTCAGATTTGAGTTGCTACAGCCTGGTCGACGGTGTGCAACAATGGCAGAACTTGAAGTTTGTTTATGGATTTTGCCTCTGCCTGAGAGGAAGCCCCCAGCCTCACGGTGTAAGAGAGTCATCTGCAACTCCCCAGAGAGCCCCATTAAATCCCTCAGGAAAATGGGGAAGAATTAACAACCTGAAATCAGTTTTAACATCCTTCATTTTCTCAATCCTAATTTAAAATCAACTCACCCACTGATGTCAGGATTTCCATTTCCAGTTGCTAGCCAGTCAGTGCAGACAATGCACAAGACTTAGCTGTGAATGTCACTGATTAACATACCTCACTCTTAAATAGTAGCTGCAAGACCAAGGCACCACAAGACCAAAAGGATTAGTATAAGTGGATCTGTATCCCAATGACACTTGCTCAATGCGTACTTTCTTTAATAACCCTTACCAGGGTAAATATGACAATTCCATTATTTTCTGGACATTTTTCCCCCCTCCAGGAAATTGTGAATACATGTCTCAACACAGGGATTATCATAGCCCCAAAAGCACTAATTTAAATCAAAACAGTGAACTCTCCCATTACCTACATTCCTCCTCATTAACTAAAACCAGATTATCTGCTGTCAATTCTGTTGCAAACACACTTCCCACACAAACTGTATGCCTAACAGTGAATGCATCTCAGAAGTGATGCAGGAGCAAATTACTGCAAATGCTGGAATCTGTACTGAAAAAGGTTGGAAATCAGTGGGTCAGGCAATATCTGTGGAGAGTCATCTAGACTCAATGTTAGCTTGCTCTCTCCCCCCATGGATGCTGTCTGACCCACTGATTGCCAGCATTTTTTGTTTGGAAGTAATGCAGTTGGGTTGCAAAACATTTCAAGTAGTCCAGAGACAAGTGATAAGGAATGATCTACAAAGAAAATTCTTCCTGTTTCAATAAGTTGCTTGTGTTGTTACCCAAATAATTGCAGCAGTTAGAATAGACTCATTCTGCTTATTTTAATGCCTTAGAACTGTACAGTTAGAAGTGAACCTACCTGGCCAAATGCAGAACAGCCTCCACCACATTGGTCCCATCTTTAGCACTTGTTTCACAAAACAATGCATTGTAAGTCTAGGGAAAGACAGGATTGTTACAGCACAGGAAAAAACTAACTAGTTCATTAGTCCATTTCTTGTCGTCACAAAAGCAATTCAGCCAGACCAACTCATCTGCCTTTTTCCCCCCCCCATAATCCAACTATTCTTCAGGCATTTAGCCAATTTTCTTTCGTAAACCATAACTGAATCACCTCCATTAGGTAAAAGAGATAAAAGGTACTGCAGATGCTGGAGAATCCGAGATAACAAGCATGGGGCTGGATGAACACAGCAGGTCAAGCAGCATCACAGGAGCAGGAAAACTTGACGTTTCGGGCCTAAACCCTTCTTCAGAAATGGGGGAGGGGAAGAGGGTTCTGAAATAAATAGGGAGAGAGGGGGAGGTGGATAGAGGATGGAGAGAGGAGAGGATAGGTGGAGAGGAGGCAGACGAGTCGAAGAGGCGGGGATGGAGCCAGTAAAGGTGAGTGTAGGTAGGGGGGTAGGGAGGAGATGGGTCAGTCCAGGGAGGACGGACAGGTCAAGGGGGCGGGATGATGTTAGTCGATAGGAGATGGGGGTGTGGCTTGAGGTGAGAGGAAAAACAGGTTAGGGAGGTGGAGATGAGCTGGGCTGGTTTTGGGATGTGGTTGGGGGAGGGGAGATTTTGAAGCTTGTGAAATCCACATTGATGCCATTGGGCTGCAGGGTTCCCAGGCTGAATATGATTTGCTGTTCCTGCAGCCTTCGGTGGCCCCTCCAGCCCCACCACACCCGGCACTTTTCCTTGTAACCGCAGGAAGTGCTACACCTGCCCCCACACCTCCTCCCTCACCCCAATCCCAGGCCCCAAGAAGACTTTCCACATCAGGCAGAGGTTCACCTGCACATCTGCCAATGTGGTATACTGCATCCGCTGTACCCGTTGTGGCTTCCTCTACATCTGGGAAACCAAGCGGAGGCTTGGGGACTGCTTTGTAGAACACCTGCGCTCAGTTCGCAACAAAAACTGCACCTCCCAGGCGCGAACCATTTCAACTCCCCCTCCCATTCCTCAGATGACATGTCCATCCTTGGCCTCCTGCAATGCCACAGTGATGCCACCCGAAGGCTGCAGGAACAGCAAATCATATTCAGCCTGGGAACCCTGCAGCCCAATGGCATCAATGTGGATTTCACAAGCTTCAAAATCTCCCCTCCCCCAACCGCATCCCAAAACCAGCCCAGCTCATCTCCACCTCCCTAACCTGTTTTCCCTCTCACCTCAAGCCACACCCCCATCTCCTATCTACTAACATCATCCCGCCCCCTTGACCTGTCCGTCCTCCCTGGACTGACCTATCTCCTCCCTACCCCACTACCTACACTCACCTTTACTGCCTCCATCCCCGCCTCTTCGACTTGTCTGCCTCCTCTCCACCTATCCTCTCCTCTATCCGCCTCCCCCTCTCTCCCTATTTATTTCAGAACCCTCTTCCCCTCCCCCATTTCTGATGAAGGGTTTAGGCCCGAAACGTCAAGTTTTCCTGCTCCTATGATGCTGCTTGACCTGCTGTGTTCATCCAGCCCCATGCTTGCTATCTCCATTAGGTAAAACATTGTTTCACACTGAGTTGTTAGCATCCAATAGATTCTCATGTCGCCATTGTTTCTTTTGCCACTTTAGATTCAGTCCCCTCTGGTTTATGATGCTTCTGCCCACCAAGCCAGCACCAATTCCTGTTCCTTATTTAGACCCACTGCTTATTGCCAATATGTGGTTTCTATCCCTTTGTTTGCCTCCCATTCATGTGTCTGTCAAGATATGCTTTAAACATTGCTGATGTGCCTGCTTCCACCACTTCCACTGGCAGTGCGTTCCAGGCACCCATTGCCCTGTGAAAAAAAACTTTCCCTTCTCACCCTGAGCCAATGCCCTCTTGTAGCTGACCTTTCCATCCTGGAAAAAAGCCTCTGCCTATCTAGATTCTGAATACCTCTGTCAAATTTTCCATCCCTGAGGAGAACAGTCTCAAAGGTTTTGGAGTAAATTTGTAGCTCGGGTTGTGGGTGTTGAGGTTGGTTGGCTCGCCAGGCTGGTTTGTTTTTAATCGCAGTTTCTTGTGCCCGTCTCTGCCTAGCCTGTCCCAGGATTCTGGTTGTCCTAGTCGAAGTGGTGGTTCTCCTTGTCCATGTGGATTGAGATGAGTGAGTATTGGTCATGTCTTTTTGTAGCACTGTCCCAGCTTCAATTTGTCCTTGTAACTAAAGTCTCTCACCCATGTATCAGATTTCAAATAATTTCCTGTGCCCTCTCAGAAGCCTTGCCATCTTTCCTAAAGATGTGACACCTGGAACTGGCCAGGTTAACAGATTTATTTGTACACAGGTTAATCTACAATCTACATCACAACCACTATGAAAAGGTTAACTCAATGTGAAACTAGATTGCTGGACTAAGTGTTCTCAAAAGCAGCCATATGATCATTATAATAACAATGAAAATGAACTACTTAAACATCATTTACCTGAAGAAGAGTTCTATATATTAGTGCCAGTTTGTTTGGAAAAAGTTTTATATAAAATTTCATTTCTAGTTTGTGTTAATGACAATATATATTTATAGCACGATAAATCTCACCATTGCTAGTTTCTCTCCATGGGCAGTCAGCACAGTGCCACGCTGTGTAGGAGACATTTCATTTCTCAAATCTATTTTATTCCCAATTAAGATAATTGGCGTTGGGAAGTCAGTAGAACTCTGAAAAATACATTATGTATTCATCGTAAGCATATTACTGAACTGGTTTTGCATGTCCATATATAATGAAACCTGCATATTGGAGGAACCAACATGAGCTTTTAGGTACTTTTTATTTTCAGAGTGTTTTTAGGTCAATACGGAGTTCTTTACAAAACAATAGAGCAGAGAGACTACTCTATCCTGGGATGGAGTTGCGTCTATTCCACCAGGTAGTACAATTCGCTCACTGCTATAGATGCAGCAGGGAAAAAAGCAGCTCTCTATTTCACCAAAACAATGTGTCACAGAACTCACTTCCCTCTTGTTCACCTGCATGGTCATATTGGGGTCATAAAAACCCACATTTGAAGGCTGTCTATAATTTGCAGGGTCTAAAGATTTCAGAGTGCCGATTGATCCAAATAACTTGAAAGCAAGAAGTATCTGCTTATACAGGTTTCACCATACAGAAGATTTTTGGAAAAGAGTTCCTGATATTGTTAAGTCATAGATTTGTTTAAAGGAACAGATTGTAAATAGTTTGGTGACAATAGTATCATGTATCACCATCCTGGTTCAGGCAGGGAGTACAATGCTCCACACACCAACACAACATGAGGGGGACAAGAAGTTTCATCTGGTATCCATTTCATTTTCAGGACATTCTAAAAGTATCTCACATCTTACGGATTACTTCTGTTACATAGATAAACTTAGCAACCAAGTTACAGAATGCAAGATGCCACTGACAGAAAATTTGACAAAATGTAACTTTCTAGCCTCGGCGCAAGATCTCCTGCCCAAGTAATAATGTTAAGAATTCATGGTTGATTTCAGATTTGAGCATGCAATCTAATCCAGCAATTCAGTTAACACCCCACCTGTCCTCAGGTTGACCTAAAAGGATCTTAGAATCATTAGGATGAGCACATTGCAATAGCAGTGCCAGCAAATAGCTGTAGCTCAGCAAACATTTTCTCTTTAGCTGTTTAATCAATTCTCATTCAAAACCACGCGAATCTGCTTCCACTGCATCGTCAGAAGTATGATCAGGATTTGAACCACCTGCTGCGCAAAAAGGTTTTTCTTTAAGTTGCCTTTAGTTCTCTCTCCAGGTCTCGGGAGCTACATCAGCTGGTTTTGAACTGAGGGGGACATTGGAGTGTAGGTTGATTCTGCCCTCACTGGACATCTAAGTACACGGTGTCTAACACTGGAGTCTCTGAAGAGTGAGCAGGAACTGACCTTTTACTTTCACTGCTGGGTATCCAAGGCAAACTGCACTGTGCTTGATATCATCCAACTCAAACTAAACTAGTTCCAAGCAGAACAGCGTGACCCTGGAAGCTTTCTCCATTAGTAGAAGACCTTTAACACAGCAACAGGAGCACTAGTGTAAAAATGGATTCATCCTTTCTGACCCATCTGTAGCTTTTGCATGTCTGTACATCATTGCATTCAATATCCCATACTTACTGTGCAGCTGGGTGGGACTTTCTTCCCTAATCCCATTCAGCTAGATGAAAGCAACCCTTGCTCCTCCAAACTATCTCGCCATGTAACTAAAGACCCCTATGCGCGTAAATCTTCTCCACACACTCCCCAAAGCCTTCACATCCTTCCTGAAGTGTCAGAGAATTGGATCAGTCCTCCAATTATAGCTCAATTAATGGTCACCATGATGTCCTTGCTCATGTTTCATGATTCTATTTATAGAACCCAGGAATGAAATTCACTTCTTTTAAAAACCTCCTGCTCAACTTGCTCTGCTCTCCAACAACTTAGGTACACATACTCCAGACTTCTGTTCTATCATGTTTAGAACGTCACCATTTGCACCATCCCTGTTCGCCCCCTCTACAAAATTCATTATGCTGCATTTCTCTGCACTGAATTTCATCAGTCTACATCCCCTTGAAAGTGATCACTACCCTTCTCTCAGTTCACTAGTTACAATTTTAACGTCACCTGCAAGTTTTACAGTTGTGAATGTACACACAAGGCCAAGTTGCTGTTATATTAAAGGGAAACAGTAAATCATATACCAACCCCTGCAGAACCCTCTACCCCAAAATGCAAACTTAGTCACTTCTCTGTTCTTCAGCCAGGTCCTTTTATTCACCAAGGTTTAAAGCTGCTGGCAACTTCATTATGGGATTTCTCAAAACACCTTTTTGGAAGACTATGTAAACATCAGCCATATTACTTCATCAATCCTTTCAAAAACAACTCCAGCAAGTTAGTCATATACGATTTGCATTTAACAGGCCCAGACTGGCTTTTTTTTTGTTTAATCTGCTGTTGTCCAGCTGACTATTAATTTGTTCTCCAAAAGCTTTCCTCCACCAAGGTAAATTGATTGGCCTGTAGTTGCTGGGTTAATTCCTACACCCTTGCTCAAAAGGATTCTCTATTCCTCTGGCACCAACTTGCCACGTAAGGCAGATTGGAAAGTTATAACTAGCGCCTCCGCAGTTTCCATCTTTCAGGAAGCGTGGGTCTGTTCTTGGTGGTTTAATCAAGATCTGCACACCTCCAGCCTTTCTAATGACCTAGCCATCAAATCTTAGCCCATCCAGCATGCCAACTATATCCCATCCCCAACTTCACTAATGACTTTGGTAATATCTTATTGTTCGTAAAGGCAGATACAAAGTATCCATTTAGCACGTCTACAATGCCCCTGGCTCCAAGGAACCTTTTTAGTTCCGAGTCAGATTCATTACTCCTCTTATTTTTACTATTCATACATCTCAAAAATAAAAATTCTGTTTTGCGTTGGCATTAATTTCATGGCACAATTTGAAGTATCCTGGACAATATCAATTTCTCAAACCAATATGACATGAGATTATTTGACGATTGTGCTGTTTGTCTGATCTTGCAGTGTGAATCGTTTAAAAAGAAATTTATTTTCAAAAATTAATTCGTTAACTGTTGAGTACTTTGGAATAGCCTGAAGATCTGAAAAGTATGATATAAATACAAGACTCTCCTTTAAAATGTCCAAATATTGGATTTTTTTTTAGTAGCAATTGCTCTTAAAGTGTCAGAAATTCCAGGTGAAGGAGGACACCATGGAAGAGACGTCAATTTTACATCTTGAGAATAGTTTCGGAAACGCTGGTTACTGTCACTAAACACTTAATCAGTTCGATTCATCACTACCTGTATTGCATTGTTTGGGCAACTCTACCCTGTGGTGCGTATTTATATTCTGTGTTTTGTATCTTTATATACATCACACAGCTATGCTGCTGTTACCTACACTGTAGTAGGGTTGGTAATTATAGTTCTGAGGAAACCACACATTTGGCACAATATTAGGCACCCATTCTAATCTGCTAGTCACCCCATTCAGAGGAGAAGAGTAGGTAAGATAATCTCAGGAAACTGAACATTTTAGAAGAATTGGAAGTTATATAGAGTTAGAGGATGAACAAAGAACTTCAGTCAGAACAAGAGTATTATAATAGTTATGGATGATTGGATGAAATCAAGGTAAGGATAACATGGAAAATGGATTTGCAGAGTTCGTTGGCAATCGTTTCGAAGAGCCATATGTTGTAGAACCTACCCGAGAACAGGCTGTTTTAGATCAAGTAATGATGTAGGATTAATAAGCGATCTGAGAGAGAGAAGGATATTATTGGGGCAGGGGTGATTTAGTTTGATGGAGTGTAAGACAGGTACCCAGGGTCCTTGACTTAAGGTAAAATTACAGAAATTTGAACAAAGCATTGTTTAAACTGGGCTAGGAAAATAGACCAAGTTGAAAGTCAGTGAAGGATCAGTGGCAGATATTTAAACAGACATTAGCTCAGAAAAAAGTTCTGGTCAAAAAGGATGATACAGAGAGAAGGACCATGAATCATCTGTGGTGAACAAAAGTTAGTCAAGACAACCATCCAATCAAAAACTAAGGCATACAAAATGACAAAAACTCATGGTAGGTCAAAGGCTATTGAAATCTACAAAAAGGAAGAAACAACCGTTGGCAGTACAGACTTGATGAGCTGAAGGGGCCTCTTCTGCACTGTATGATTCAAACTCCCAAATTCACTTGAGCTTTTTGGAGGCATACAAGATAGAAGATAAATTGAATGTGGAATCCTTGGAGATCAGAGGATGAAATGGGGAAAAAAGAAACGGCAGATAATTTAAACCAATATTTTGCTTCATTCTTCAGTGGAAGACACTGTAAAAATCCCAAAGATATCAGATAGTTAAGGAACTAAAGGGAGATGTCTTGTAACAGTATCTATCAATTAGGGCAGAGTATTTGACAAATAAAACGGGCTGAAGTCAGACAAAGATCACCAGAGCCTGATGTCCTGTAAAAGGTTTTAAAAGTGATTGCAGAGATAGTAGAGGCATTAGTTATAATATTCTAGATTACTTCGGATTCTGGGAGGGTTCCAAAGATTGCAAAATCACTAATATGATGCCTCTGTTCGAGAAGAGTGACACAAAGCAGGAATCTATAAGCTAGTTAGCCTAGCATCTGTCATTGGGAAAATGACAGCGTCCATTAAGACTAATATAGTAGGACAGTTAGAAAAGCTAATGCAATCATAGTCAATGTAATCTAGTGAGAGGGAGATCATGTTTAACTAATTTGCTAGAGTTGATAAAAGACGACCAGTAGATGTAGTGCATTTTAAATTTCCAAAAGATACTCGTTGAGGTATCACAAAAGATTATTACACAAGACACGAGCTCACAGTATTAGGGGTAATGGATTAGCACAGGATTGGTTAACACACAGAAGGCAGGGTTTGGAGTAATGGGCTTTCTTAGTTGGAAATACATAACTAGTGGAACATCACAAGGATCTGTTCTTGGGCGTCAATTATTTACAAACTGACAATAACATGGAGGCAGAGGTAGAAATATAATGTATCCAAATTTGCTGACATGAAAAAAAATAGGTGAGGGGACATTTTCCAATGAGGGACACAAGGAATCTATAAGGGGATATAGACAGATTGAGTGAATGGCAAAAAAAACAAATACTGACATATGGAATTCAATGTAGGAAAGTTGGGGGGGGGGGGGGTGGTCACGCAATTTGATAGGGAGAATCAAACCTGGGACAGATCAGCCAAGATCCTGTTGAACAGCAGGACAGGCTCGAGGATCAAAATGGCCTTCTACTGCTATTTCTGATGGAACTACAAACAGATAATGTAATCCAAGAGGAAGCCTGATCACAACAGTGGCTTAAGTGAAGGACCGTATAAGCTTGAAACCACCCACTGCCAATAACCAATAGCAAGGCTGAGAAATTTTGTTCAGTTGACAAGAGATGTACCTTAATTTCGTCAATCCACTCTCGGACATTCAGAAAACTATTCTCTGAAGTCACATCGTACAATAATAAGACGCCATGTGCTTTTCGGAAATAGGATTTGGCAATACTGCGAAACCTGACAGAAAAAAGAAAAATGCTGTGGTCACCACTGAGCATTGGAACTACATAGAAATGGATTCATATTGTAGAGAGTCAAAACTGATTCATCCATATTGTCCACCATATTGTCCAGCATTGTTACAGATATGCACTTTAAAAAAATTGCTAAATTAAAGAGGCAGTGACAAAAAAAGGTAAAATATGGAACAAAGTTGGTATGACCTGCTCTCAATTCTGCCTGACAAACTTGGTTGTAAGGGTTAGGCGGCTTCATTTACTGGGGACAATGTGCAGATTTCTCACCGAAGCAAAAAAAAAACCTTTTACCAAAAGTCAAGCTTTTCCCATAGAAAGATCACCCTTAAACATGAAAGGGGGAATTTTCATCTTCACCACAGCAGAGAAACTTGCTATCACCCAATCGTTTCTGATAAATTTACTTACTCATTTTATTGGAATGAAATGGACCAGGTTCTGTTGAAAACTGGGATTGGAACAGTTCTAGCCCGATCTGCAGCCTCCAGTTGGGCAACTTATAATAATTGAGATTTGTGACACATTGGTGGAATAAGTAAGTATTTTGTCATTTACTCTATGTTTGTACACAAGAAAAGCCACCGGGTTTCTCACTTTAAACAGTCACCTTTACCTCTCCTGCCCAGCAGTGTCCCAAATCTGTAATGTGGCACTTTCACCATCGACCAATAACTTCTTCATTTGAAAATCAACTCCTAGTGACAAACAGATTAAAGTGATAAACAACTGACAATGCTAGAAAAATCAGAAACAAACAAAACAGAAATTGCTGGCAAATCTCAGCACATCTGACAGCATCTGCGGATAGAAAGCAGAGTTAACAGAGTCCAGTGACCCTTATTCAAAACATTTCTTTCAAAAGTTCTAATCCTAATGTTGAAAATAAAAAGTTTAAAAATAGAAAAGTTTACTAAAAAAAAAAATGATAGATGAGATCACTAACATGGTCCATATAATGGGCAAATTATTTTTGTAAATGGGGACACAGCAACGTAGCAGGCATTTCAACCTGAAGAGATTGCTCAGTCATTTAAACGATCATGGTTGATCGCACACTTCTACACCTTTTACCCAGACTATCCCCATAATATATTTGTCAAGTCAGAAATTTATTTAATTTCTATTTTAAACATACTCAAAGATTGAGCTTCGATAGCCCTTTGAAACAGAATTCCAAAAATTCACCTCTCAGTTTAATGTATTCTCCTAATCTTGGTCCTAAATGGCACTGCTTTTTAAAAAAATAAATAGGTTGGAGAGCCTAGAACCAGAGGGCACTCTATCTCTAAGTATTATTTTGTAGGGTTCAATGAGCTCACTTCATTCTTTGAAACTCCTCAGAATACAGGCCCAGAGATAGCAGGAACTGCAGATGCTGGAGAATCTGAGATAACAAGGTGTAGAGCTGGATGAACACAGCAGGCCAAGCAGCAGAGGAGCAGGAAGGCTGACGTTACAAGGCCCAAAACGTCAGCCTTCCTGCTCCTCTGATGCTGCTTAGCCTGCTGTGCTCATCCAGCTCTACACCTCGTTATCTCAGAATACAGGCCCAGTTTGCTCAATCTCTCTTCACAGGACAGTCCCTGCATTCCAGGAACTCCTTTGGTGAACATTGGTTGCATTCCATCCAGGTGGAGGAAGAGTATTAATTCTTAAGTGGGAATCACCAGCCAGCCAGATTGGCCAGCAGGTCACTATCAAAACAGTGATGAGGATACTTCAGCGACTTATAATGGTTTTGATACAATGGAGTGGTTTGCTACAGCAAAACATTAAGCGTCGTGGGACTGGAATCAGTTATAGATCAGGAAAGGACAGAAGGTTTCTTTTCCTAAAGCAGTTAAGTTTTTTCATGACAAGGAGAGACTTATGGTTACTTTTACTCATGAGTTTCTACTACTTCTGTTAAAAAAAAATATACGAACACAAATTCTCAAATCTGTATTGTGATTTGAACTCACATCCTGCTGCATTCCTAGCAGTGCTAGTGGACTAAACTGTCCCACCCAAAGTTTAAAAAAAAATCTTGTGACCTACAATTGCCAGTTTTGCAATCATCCTGTGACTGAGCTTAGAGTTAACAGAGAAACAGACCCTTCAGCCCAACTCATCCATGCTGACCTTGTTTCCTAAACTTAACTAGTCTCATTTGTGCATGTTTGGCCCATATCCCTCTATGCCTTTCCTATCCAAATGTCTCAAAATATTGTGACTGTACTCACCTCTACCACTTCCTCTAAATTTCCTCCCCTTAATAATATTTCCAACTCTCAATCCATTCTGGAATAAAATCTAATGAACAAAATTAGTTTGGTATAGGTGAACCCCCACCCACACCAACAAAAGTAACTCCTGGGCTAGCAACTTCTGGCTGTTGCTCTTTGAGGCGGGGGGGGGGGGGGATGAAATCCCAAAACGTGGCAATTCAGTTTGCTCAACAGCAAAGTAGGACTATTAAGGGTCTAAACTAACTCAAATTACATTTTATATTAAACACTTTCATATTAATAAAATATACAATTAACAGAATATAACAACATATTAGATAGGAAGGATAAATGTCCCAGCTTGAGATTAAAGTTCCTGATTGCCTAGAAACAGGGTTGGTAAAAATGAAAACCACCGAGATATGGAAAAATCTGGTGCAATTTACCTTGTATATATTTCTGTCCTAGCAGAGAGGAACAAATCATTCTCATTTCCGAGAATGACATCACTGGGTAGAGCTCCTGGAACAGTTGAGGCATATTGGTGCTACGATAATGGGGCATTGTGTCGCTACATTCATTTTCCTAGTCTTCACTAGGCCCACAGGAAGTTGGAAAGCATGCAGAGTCCAAAAGCAGATGGCCACCTGAACAAGAGGCTGCACTTTTATGGCAGCTCAGCCGTTAGCACTGCTGCCTCACAGCGCCAGGGACCCAGGTTCAATTCCACCTTCGGGCAACTATCTGTCTGAAGTTTGCACGTACTCCCAGTGTCTGTGTGGGTTTCCTCCCATAGTCCAAGGATGTGCTGGTTAAATTGTTTAGCCATGGGAAATGCAGGTTACAGGGATGGGGCAGGGGTGCGGATCTGGATAGGATATTCTTCGGAGGGTCGGTGTGGACTCGATGGGCTGAAGGACCTGCTTTGGCACCATATGGATTCTATGACTTCAGCAAAAAAAAGACCCATTACAAAGGCTCGAGCCTGACGTTATCAATGGGTTCAGGCATTCTGGGGCAGATTTTGCTTTATAGGTGTGCTCTATCAGACTTGTGTTCTGGTTTGCGAAGAGGTTCGTAAGAGTTACTGAAACTACGAAAAGAGTTAAATAAGGTTTTCTATGTTCACAATAAAACTAAAAGAGATTTAAATGGTGCATTAGACTCATCTGGCTTAAAAAAACAAAAACCGAGATCAGCAGGAACCTTGTAGAAAGTTTTTGGAAATCATTAAAACTTAACTGGTTAGGAGACAAAGTGGAGTCGCGGTGAGGTGGGGGCGGTAGTGGTGGCAGAGAGTCAAGAAGGAGTGGAGAATGAAGACAGAACAGAATAAACAGGTAAGGGCTAGAATAACATCAATTGATCCCTGTCTGTCTGAAGATAGATACAATAATCTGTTATCTCCTGTTCTATCGAATTGTACTGGCAAATTTGAAATTCCCAGAAGTTACTAAGATGTCTAAATGGATGAATTTCTTGTATTCAAGAGAGTTTTTATTCTAGCTAGTCTACAGTGTAATTTTTCCCTGCACATGCTTAAATGATCAAAAATCTGTACTCGAGGCCCCTGTGATCAATTATTAGAAGGAGCCATGCCCCAGTAGTTTGTGAACATATTGAAGGCAAGTCCACTTCAAAAATCATTAAAGTCAGGCAGTTGCAAAAGGTAAATATCTTACCTAACGTAGTAGGAATATGCCCTTTGAACTCATTCATACACAGACGCAATAAAAAACTGGATTTTCCTGAACCAGCATCCCCAGCAAGGACAAGTCTGTACAGTGGGCCATCTGGTTTGGCATTCTCTACTGCATTACCCGCGTTCTGAAAATACAAACAGCACATTCATAGCTAAATGCACATCAAACCTAGATTCTTTTAACTTTCCTTTTGTGAAGTTTAAAGTCCTAGATCAGAATAAGTAACAATAATCAGAATTCAGCAGAAATGGAATTCTATCACCGTTGAATTGCCTTTTTAAAAAAAAGGAAGCGAGAATTTCAAGGAGATTAGTAGGTCAGAGATTAGGTAGGGCATCCAACACAATGAGCTGCTCGTCTCAGTTAATTTCTCCCATTGATCGTGATCCCTTGCGTCAGTGTAGGAGATGAAATACGGATGTGTTATGATCATGTGCAGGGATACAAGTGGACAGTAGCGGGATGATCTGCTCAGGGCATTTTACAGCAAACTCAAAAAAAAATGTTGAGTCATACATCATGCAGCTTATATTTGGATGTTCCAAGGAATGCCCAAAGTTTAACAGTCTGGAAATGAATGAGTGATTCTGAACACTTCAGAATTCTCCCCTCCCTGGAAATGGTGAATGGGGGAGGGGGGGGTAAACAGGGGACATAATCAGACCGGTTGGCCCAAGAGAGAATACTTACCCCTTTCCTGCCTCCTCGTCAAATTAAGTCCTGGGTAATAAGGTTCACTTGGGCTCTCAATCCAGCCTCGATTAAGGCACTTTAGTGGCTAATCAATGGCCACTTAGATTTGCAATTTACAGTCACTTACAGTTATGAAAATAATGAAGTGTGTATAAGTCACCACATTTGGTGCCATTTTAATTACAGAAATTATAAAAATAATGGAGACAAAGTTAGTCTTCTGTTCCCTCCATGGCTCCTGGGTTTCTGCAGTGGCTACAGGATGCCGCTGCCAAAGAGTGGATTGCCGGATTGCTGTAGCCGACAGCAGAGCCACTGCATCACCGCCATAGCAAGGAAGGACAGACCCGACCAACCATGTCACCGATATTGAAGCCACCCTCTCACTTAAGGGGCTCCGAGTGAAACCTCTCTTTTCCCCTCTCAACTGGTCAGCATTGTTAAATTTCAATTTTTCTCCTCCCTCAGGAGGTCACCTGGGTTGGGGTTTGGATTGGAATATACTGTGACGCTCAAGGTATCGGCATAGTGTGTGAGGAAGGGCTGGATGGAGGGCCTTTTCTCAGTCATCACTGGGGAGTTACCTTGGAGGTGAATGCTGGCAGACGTCTCCTGGAAGAGGCTATAGAGCTGGAACGGCTGACGGGCCGTGATGGTTTCCAGGTTCCGGGCAATCCATCCACCTCAGATTTAAACTCTGGCATCTAATAGAAACACAATGAGGTAAATATCCAACTGTCCTGGTCCACACTACACCAAGCAGAGAGATCATTACAAACATCAAGCGCACAACAGAAATATTCACTTCTTACAAGATCACATTTCCTTTGGCCACTATTACGTGAATCCCAATGTTTTCCTAACGGCTTCTTGTCCCAGAGTGTTTTCCCGAGGCTAGCTCAACACGTTCCGTATCTTGTCTACAATTACACCTCTAATGTGCTAAAATAGCAAGTGAAAGGTATCAAACTTTGGACAGTGATAAGGTGATCGAATGCGTTGTCCAAGTGATATATGTTCTAAGGAGCATCTTAAAAGATGAGAGATGGAGAGTTAGAGATAAATGTCTAGACTGTGTCTATCATATGTCTAGATTAATTATCTTGGTTAGCTGAAGGTACACAGTAGTTGATGTTGGAGCACTGAAAATTGTACATTTAGAAAGGATTGAAATTGAAGCAAAGACATGGCTCTGGAGGAGGTAGAGAGACAGGGATGGGCAAGGGCATGGAGAGATTCAAACAAAGAGGGTTTTAGACTCCGTGGTGGATTAGTCAATAGCAAGCACGGGGAGTAAGAGATGATCAGGACATGGGGAACGTTGAGGTACAGGTAGCCGGCTATAGGATAGGTTTAGCTTTAGAGGGTTGACTGAGACAGGAGTGGACGTGGAATGACTGTGGAAATGAAGTGAACAAAGGCACTTTAGTGATTGAGGAGTTGAGAAGCTCAGCTTGAGGTCCAAGTTGTGAACCATATGGTTTGAGAGGGGGATAAGGAACATGTATATGGCACACATCAAAACTACTGGCTTTGATCTTCAAATATTTAATTAGGAACAAGAGCCTAAACCCAGTTGTAGAATTACATTTGAAGTTTACATTTTTTTAAAAAAAAATAAATAAATAATCAATATATCTTAAAATTCAATTTGTTAATCCTGGGTGCCCCTCACCATTTGCCTGAAAACAATAAAGACCTCATTATAGGAAGAGCCGTAAATGCAAAATGATCACAAACTTGCCATAGCTGTAAGAGCACCCTACTTCGATTGTGTGCGGAACCAGTTTGCATGGATAATATTGCATTATTGAATCTAGGATTTGGGGCTGCTTGATTTTAACCTCGACTGTTACATAGTTTTACAGAAATGTAGAAGTTTATACTCAGGAGGAGTTACCTGGAAATGTGGAAGCAGGCAGATGATCGAGTAACATTTAGATGAAAATCAAAATCACCCAGATTTGTTGGTGCTATATGTACCTTCAAAAAAAAAAGGGACCATGTGCTGCATGTATTCCATGTTGCAACTCTGCCTGATAGTCTGCAAGTTTCTCACAAAAATCAGTTGATTTGCTCTTGTGTTTGCCTCAACCTACATGTTCTACTGTTTAGAAATAATCTAATGACAGAATTAATCAGTCCCTGAAATCAACTAAAAACTAGACCATTAGCATTAACATGACTATTTTCTGACAAACCTAGATCTACAAAAATAAACCAAACAGATTCCAATAATACAGCTTACCGATATGTACAACTCTTCAGAGCAGAAAAATGCGAAGCTGTCGTATCTACCTTGTGACTAGTGACAGATTTTTGCAACTGGTTGTCATTAATGAGAGAAAAGTTTGAACAGCTTTTGTATGAAACCTCTGAGCGATTGCTGAATTGTTCACTTCCTGGAGTGAGGCATCTCACTGTCCAGTTAAACATTACTTCCCCTCCCTTCAGCAGAACTTCTTTTGATCCTATAATTGCTGGAAGTGAAAGCTCATAATAAAAGGGAGACAAAGCTGCTGTGACCTTGGTGATCAATGAGGTGAACAGCATATTCCTGAGTTAAAGGATTAAAAAATAAAACAGGAAGCACTGAAAAAAAATGTCAATTAAAAGGAATGAACACAAGGGCAAACGAGGTGCAGAAAGAAATGAAAGATGACTGATTGGGTTAAGAAAAAAAAAACAGCAGAAACAGATAAGAAAACAAAAGTTAACATTTAAAATGTTCATTCACTATAACATCATAATCTCCCTGTAAAGTGAGTCATATGTGAGATGACATTTTCAAAAGATAATGACAGATCAAAAAACTGTCAATTAACTTGTGATAATTCAACAGGCTTCGTTTTATCCTAAATTGCTAAGCAACTCAGATTTTTGTTAAGTTTAGCAGATCCTTGTGATATAACCTTAGCCACATGTACTAAAATCTCTTCATTCGTCAGTAACATACATTGTTACTCCACCAAGGTGACTATGCTAGCTGTGAAAATTAAATTTAAGAACCCACAAACCTTTGGACAGGACAGAATAGCACACTTATGGTCAGGAAGCATGGTAAATATGACATACAGCAATCGGAAAGAGCAAAGGATCGAAAAGAAAAACATACCCCATGGAATCCATTGTGGAAAGGAAAGACAATGCAACACTGGAGAATTTCTTCAGCTCAGTTTGGAGGTTCAAATGATAATTGCAAAAAAACCTCAAACTCACTCTTGAAACTCATTGTCTTTTGAAAACTACAGAATTAGCCCTGTTTGGGGGCAGGGGTGAACACCCCAGAATGCCTGTAACTCAAAAAACCCTTCTGAACACGTCAGCTCACCTCAGCATCTGATGCCACGTACGAGTAACTGTAGTGCATCGTTTCACGAGAATCATCACTTCCATCACTGTTGTAATCATCCGAGGAATAATCCACTATGTCCTGAGATGTGGAGACACCGCTGTCCAGGTATCGGTCTGCCCAGTTTGCCACTTCAGAAATCCTCTGTCTGGAGTCATCACTATTTAAGATCATGGATTCTTCATTGCCGTTCAAAACACTGCGTAGAATTACATACAATATACAGCACAGAAACAAACCTTTAGAATCAACTAGTCTGTGCTGGTTTTGATGCTTGATCCCATTTAAAAATTACCTCATCAACGTTTTATCATCTTTTTAAATCCTTTTCTCTCACATCCTCTAGTTTCCACTTTCTTCTTTTCCCTTTAATTGGATCTCTTCAAAATCTACCCCATCCAAACAATCTGCTAATTTATAGACCTCAGTCAGGTCACCTTAAAGTCTTCTTTTTTAAAGAAGAAAACCCCTGTTGAATCTCTCAATGGCTGTAATCTCTCAGTTTTGGTACCATTACTGTACTTTCTCTCTCCTCCTCCTCCAATGAATTTACATCCATTTTTCATTACGAAGTCAAAACCTGTGCAAGATACTACAAGAGTTCAATACACATCAAATACAGATTAGCCAATTTTGAATTCTACCCTCCTAGAAACAAACCCAATGCTGTGTTTGCACTTCTAATTCTATTTGAAGAGTGCAGATTAATACAGGCCACATCGGTTTCACCAATTTCATTATCACATGCAACAGGTTAGAAAAGAAACAATTCTTAGAATTGGGAATTCTGGTACATCAGAAAATGATCCTTTGACTCTTATGACCAGGACAGAGTTCAACTCAGACAAAAGGGGTTGAAGCCTTTTTTCATTAATTGGATGTAAATAAGCTTGGGTATTACCAAATCAAATCAACAAGTTTGGAAAGAGGGTACAGGAATGCAATAAATGAAGGCCTAATAATCTCACACAGGTCTCTATTTATAGGCCTCATCTCTGGCCCTCTGCTTCACAACAGCAACTAGTCCCTATATACACATTACTTCCTCTCTTTCTCTCCAATAAATTTATTTACACAGTCTAGCTTCTGTTTCTGTATCACCCCCATATACAAATATGTATCATGCCCAAATGGGAGTTCTGTATCTTAACAGAACTTGACCCAGGGTGAAGAGGGCAGAACACAGGTCTGACAGCTAGTTCTGAACCCACGTCCTTTTTGGGAGTGAGGGCTGACAACCCCACAATGCATACTCACCATTAACCTTATTTCCACTGCAAACTGGCCTGACTTTGTCCAGCTTTACACCACGTAAGCTGTTTGTAAATTTGCCGTGTTTGTCCACCCTACTTTTGGTTTCCTCTGTTGCCTCGTTAGGATGGCTTTTTGCATGAGTTAACAAAAACCAAGAACCAGAACCTGCATTATTCACTGCTCATTTAACGTGACTACCAACGACTGGAAACACCAGTTAGAACACTATTTTATCTTGTACTTTTGATTTGCTTCTCCTTCATTTCTCCAGAACAGCTAGTGCACACGTTCCAAAAGGTTAACATGCAGATGACAGCCTGAAGACTAATGGGATACGGAGAGAAATTGAGACACAACATCTTTAACTTTTATGTTTATACAGGGTTCTGGTTAGACTGTATCTTGAATACTGCATGCAGTTTTGGTCTTCTTAAAAGGAAGGACACCAATGCTCGGAGGTGAATCAGAGAATCCCTACAAAGTGCAAGCAGGCCGTACTGCCCATTGAATCCAACTCAAACCCATCCCCTTACCCAGTCACCTCTGACCCTGCATCGACACGATGGGCAGTTTAGCATGGCCAATCCACCCTAACCTGCAGATCTTTGGAGAAAGTTTACTGGATTGATACCTAGAATGAGTGAGTGCCCTATGAGGGTAGTTTGTACAGACTGACAGTTTGGAATGACATTGCCAGCCGACTATGTCTCCAACATTTTCATTAGTTTCATATTTTCAACAGTTCAGCATTCTTTACTGGAATAATAGTGACATTAGTTGCCATACCTGTTGTAGCCAGTGTCAGCTACTCCATTTTGTATTTCTGATTTCATTCCTCTCTCCAGAGCAGATCCATTTACAGAGTACTACAATTAAAAAAAAAAACAAGCCAACCCTTTAGGAATTATTTTTTCCTGAAACGCCAGACAATTAGTAAGAGTAGATGCCAATATTTGGATAACAATAATAAGTGATCAGTCATTCATCACAGCCTTTAGGGATATTTTGTTTTACACATGGGACACGGACATTGTTGGACGACCAGCCCATTCCTAGTGCCCTTGAGAAGGTGTTGTGGTGCCTTCTTTAACTGTTGTAGTCCATTTGCTATGGGTAGACCCACAAGGCCATAAGGGAAGGAATTCCATGATTTTGACCCAGTGACACAGTAGAAAGAGAGTGATAGGTTTCTAATTCAGATGGGGAATGGTTTGAAAGGGAACTTAAGTGGAGGTGTTCCTATGTACCAGATGCCCTTGTCCTTTTAGATGGTGGTGGTAGTGGGTTTGAAAGTGTGCTGTTTAAAAGGAGCCTTGATGCATTTCTACAGCGTATCCTGTAGGTAGTACACTGCTGAGCATCGGTGAGGGAGGGAGGGAGTGGATGTGGCGCCAATCAAACTGGTCAGTTTGTTTTGGATGTTGTCAAACTTCTTGAGTGTTGTTGGAGCTGCACTCATCCAGGCAAGTGGGCAGTATTCCATCACACTCCTGACTTGTGCCTTGTAGATAGTGGCCAGGCTTTGAGGAATCAGGAGAGTCACTCACTCACTACAGGATTCCTGGCTGAGAGAGAAGATGCTAATATGCGAACAAGTCACTGCATCTGCATCACACTGGTTCAAAACAAATTAATTAATGTTCTGCCAAAAAAAAATTTTTTTTTATTTCTCCTTTGCATCTACAGTAACCTCTTTACCCTGCGACACTGCCATTATGAACTGTTGTTGATAAATTATTTTATTTGAACAAAATTCCGATTCTTCAGTGATTTCAATCATCAGGTATTCCTGCCAGGAAACAAATCAATTTTGTAGTCAAGTTTCATTTTTAAAAACATACCTTATTTTTATTGGAGCTGTGATTCCTTTCCAAAGCAGTTCTTAATCCATTATTACTATCGTAAAGAGCTTTGTTGGCCTCTCTAAAAATACAGAGAAGGGAAGGTTAACAACAGACCATTGAAAACTCAGATTTCTCTAATCTATTCAAAAAACCAAGTTGTTTTAGACATGGACAATAACACATGCATTTATCTCAGTTCTGAATAAAGGGCTTAGTTAACTGATTCTCTCTCTAGACACTACTTGACTACAAGTATTTTCAATTTTTATTATGCATTTCAACAGCATCTTTGGAATTTTTACAATGTCAAAGCATTTCACAGAAGAACGATCAAACAAAACTAGACAGCAGCCATAGAGAAATATTGGGAAAGATGACTACAATCTTGGACAAAGTGGGTGATTCTAAAGGAATGCCTTCGGGAGGGGGAGAAAACAAAATGGTGACAGAAAACAGGAACAGGAGTAGGCCATTTGGCCCTTCAAGCATTCTCCGCCTATCAATATAATCATGGCTGATCATCCAACTCAGTTCCCCGTTCCGGTTTTCTCCCCATACGCTTTGATCCTTCAGTCTTACGGCATTCAATGCTTTCTTGAAAGCATTCAGTGTTCTGGCCTGAACTGTTTTCTGTAGCAGAGAATGCCACAGGGTCTCCACTCTCGGGGTAAAGTAATTTCTCCTCATCTCAGTCTAAGTGGCCCACCCTAAATTCCTAGGCTGCAACTCCTAGTTCAGAACTCCCAGTCAGCAGAAATATCTTTCCTTTGTTTACCCTGTCTAGTCCAGCTAGAATTTAGAATAGAAATTTATTGTCATATGTACTTTTATGTGAAAAAGTTTTAGAAGTCACCTCACCACAGCACCTACAATGACAATACTTTTTTTTTTAAGAAAGAAAGGTCAAATTAAGACAAAACTCACAGTTAACAGCTCCTGGGCTTGGGAAAGCCAATTAAAGGAATGATGGAATACCCTGAAGATGCAGCCTGGCACGACAGTCTCGTCCTGGCTGCTGGAATAATGATGAGAACCCCTGATGTTTTTCTAAACTCCAGCAAAGAGTCTAAACCAATCCAATATCTCCGCGTAGTGCAGTTCTGCCATCCCAGAAATTAGTCTGGTAAACCTCCACTGCACTCCGTTCAGAGGGATTTAAGGAGGGAATTCAGGAACATGGATTTGATAGCTGAATGCAGAGGAATGCTGAAAACTGGCGTTTTGTCAGAACGTTCAAAACAACCTGTGATTGTACTTTGCCAGTCTCATTCCTGATTTTTTTCCTTCTTCCTAAAGTAAAATCTAAAGTGGCGAATTACCCAGAGACTTAATTTTTTTAAAAAAAGAAAGTGAGTTGTATGGCACGGCAGGGTACTGACTCCTACACACTATCAGGCAGCCACCTCCACATTGAGTAGCTGTAGCAATGCAATGTCATTTGTGCCAGCACTGAGTGATTGCCACGAATTAGCTGTCGTGCAGTCAGATTGAGAGGGGGAGAAAAAAGGGGCAAAGTACACAATAGCTCAAACAAAAGGAGTAACATTCCATTTTATCAGAAAAGAACATTTTAGATAAATATTTAACAGTCTCAGTATGCATTTCTAGGCTGAAAAACAATTTTAAAATAAAATAGAACCTACTGAAGCATCTGTATCTGATTTGTGGCAATTTCATTCTCTTCAGTTAGTTTCTTGATTGTTTCCTTTGCCCTGTTGAAGGGACAGAATTGTTAAAACAAAGCTCAAATGGAGGCTTTCCCCTGCAACAACAGAACTCAGTAATATCGTGTGAATAAGACTGGATGTCCCCCTTCTGTTTTAGGTTAGGCTGTCGCCTGACATTGAAATGCAGGACACACACACCATCCTGGTGAAAATTTCAGAAGGTATTGGACTCCCAAGCCTTAGATTAGTTAGTGACTAGTCAAGAACAGTAAATGATCAAGTTTAACCTTTGTCAGGAATCACATCTATGGTTTTCAATGCATTTTAACAGCACTGAGCTGTTGACACGATTCCTGCACGACTGGAGAACTCATTTTTCTGGTGCGTGACTCAAACAAATTCAATTATCCAAAACAAGGCTTTGCTAAGGACTGCTACCAGTTACAAGATCTGTGGGAACATTTTATAATGACACCACTCAGACTGATCTTTTCAGCAGAAGATAAATACAACATTAAAAATCATGTTCATGCAGTTACATTGAGAGTTCAATGCAGTAAAAATTCCTTGGATTAGGAGTTGAAACAAAGTGATACTGAAGTAAACGAGGCAGCATTAGGACTTGTAACCCATTAGTTTGGTCTTAAATGAACATCTTAAAAAGTAGGTGAGAGATAGAGGGAAAGGAAAATCCAGAATTGCAGACAGACAGTTAAAGACTGAATCAGTTGCCCGGTGGAATGATGAGAACTGGGGACACATACCATGCTGTTAGGAGACTCACAACAAGATGACTTGGCCACAGTATTGGGAGTGAAGTCAGTCAGGGTTTCACAAAGGAGCGGGATTGAAGAAGCGCGTGCACATGTGTATCTGCCTGCCTGCTTCAGTGTGTGGGGGGGAAGTTCAAGCTTGGATATGAGCAATAGTGTTTTCAGTAAATGCATAATTATGTAGGACAGTAAAGAGCTAACAATGGCAGAAGGTCAAGCTCCCGGAATCAGGCAGAATAACATATTGGACCAAACCTTCCGAGTTTGGTTTGTATCTCATGCTGCCCAAGAAAGCAAGACAGATGCTCTGCTTTATTCAAAGGAGGTCAGTTGGATTTTGGCTTTCCTCTCGACAGAGGGCACCACAGGATGATATCCTGCCCACCTAGATCAAGAGGGCACCTGCTCCAGAGCCTGGCTGTGGCAATGGAGGACATTGCTGCTGCTCTCACAGTAACCCCCAGGATTGAGCAACACCCAGAACTATGGTAGGTGTTATTGGCAAAGTGGGAGTGAGCAGGGAGTCTTGTGGGACTGGAAGGCCGTTAGTGTTGCAAACAAGGACATGGGGAATTCAGTGCCACCCCATGCCTCATATCAGTGTAAAACGATCGTGTACAAATTACTGCAAGTTGAGGGTTGGCCTCCTTTGCCCCACAGACAGCCCACATAGGCTCTTCCTTTTGTGTTCTCCCTGTTACGTATCCTACATCGAGCAGAGATCCCCAGGCAGGATGATTAGTGGTCCTCCATGTTTGTTAATTGCCCAAACAGGGGTCATTAGTAAAGACAGGGTGGTCATGCATGGGTGTGGAGGCAGGACACTGACAACCCAACATAATCCCCCAGGCCTCCTTCCACACTTCATACAGGCTCAAAAGACTCCCTCTGTTGCAATGAAAACCTCAATATTTGTTTAGTTGAAGGAAAGATTACTCATTTACCGTTCCTGATCAAGCAGACGATCAGCAAGCTCATTTTTACATTTGTCCAGTCCAGCTTCAAGGATGGAAATCTCCGTCTGGCTCTGAAGTAGGGAACTTCTCAAATACTCATTCTCCTGCAATAGTTACAAAATGCAACACAAATCTCAAAACACCAAATAACACAGTAGCCGCTCTTGAAAATTACAGATTCCAGTCCCACGCCAGCCACTTGAGCACATAGACCCTGAAACGTCAACCCTGAGCGAGCACTGTATCGTTCAGAATGGCACCTTTCAGCTGCCATGTTAAAACATCTTCTCTCCCAGGTGGAGAGAAGAGTTACACCAAAGCAGGGGAAAGCAATATCCCAGTCCATCTATCCCTCAATGAAACGTCACTAAACAGATCATTCAATCATAGGTACATCACTGCTTGTGGGAGCGTGGCAAAGTGACTGATGCATTTCCAACATTACAATATTCACAGTTCTAAACACTATTGCTGTCATGCATTTTGCGACACGTGAAAGGCATTACATAAAAAGATGATAGTCTCAATGTAGAATGGTATTGATGATGTTTAAATGAAGGAGGATTTGCACTCAGAGCAGAAGTGTCTATCACAGTGATTATGTATAATGTTTAAATCGACCTCACCATTAATTTTAACAATCAAATTCTAATACTCCACTGATAGTAGGAACTGCCGATGCTGGAGAATCTGAGATAAAACGTTGTGGAGCTGGATGAACACTCCAGGCCGAGCAGCATCTGAAGAAGGGTCTCGACCCGAAACGTCAGCTTTCCTGCTCCTTGGCCAGCTGTGTTCATCCAGCTCTACATCTTGTTATCTCTAATTCTCCACTGGTTTTGTTTGTCCAGATTTAGGATTTATCCAATGAAATTACAGCATTTACTTCATCGGAATACTCTAAAATTTCAAACAGGGTAAAAGTAAGCAGAATGCAAGTTGGTGCCAGTTATTGGGATAGATTAAAGGTTAGAAAATTTTATGGCACCGATATATACTATTTGGCCAACTGTGCTGCCTCAACATTTTTTTTCCAGCTTAATCTTACTTTCCAGCATTTCGTCTGTGAGCACTTAGATCGAATACTTTATAAACAGCTTTAGTAGGCCAGAAGGTGGTGTCGACTACCCTGTGTTGGAAGGTTTAATCAAGTTCCATTCATGGACTCAAGTTACGAAGATTTTTTGCAGAGGTTGAACATAAACTAACACACACAAATTGTTATAGCAGGGGGTGGTTTGGGGTTTAAATGGTTTGCATAACAAAAGAAATCTCCAATGGTAATTGAGAAATGACTACATTGCTCCACAGCAGCTGATCCGAGAATCATACAATTTGGAACAGGACCTTCAACCCATTAGGTCTGCAACAACCTAAAAAAAACAACAAACCAAGCCATCAAATATTTACAATAAACCCACTCTCCAGCACTTGGCCCATAACCTTCACTTCAACGACATTTCAGGTGCTCATCCACATTTTTTTTTATTTTTAAAAAGGTTGAGACACTTCCTGCCTCAATTAATCTTCCAGGAGAGGTATTCCAGATCCTCAACACCATCTCATGGTAGTGGGGGCATCAAAGTTGCCATGCTCCCACAAGCAGGGATGTACCTATGATTCAATGATCTGTTCAATGACCATTTATCCCTCAATAAACGGACTTGGATATTGTTTTCCCCTTCTTTGGTGCAACTCTTCTCTCTTCATCTGGGAGAGAAGACAGGACAATTGTTTTAACATGGCACCTGGTCCCCTTGTTACTAACTTTCAGCTAAGGGGAGCATCCATCTCCTATCCACCTTGGCTGTACCTCACAATCTTATACACCTCAAACAGAGTGTTCTTGTGGTGTAGCAGCAGATCCTGGAGGCCTGGGTACAAGTCCTTCCTACTCCAGAAGGATTTAACAACATCACTGAACAGGTTGATTCAAAAATATCTGCACCTCAATTAGTTCCCCTTAACCTTCTCTGCTCTAAAGAAAATAACCCAAGCTTATCCAGCCTGTCTTCACAGCTGTTTTGATCCATCCCACGCAACATCCTGGTGAATCTCCACTAATTCCTCCAGTAGAGTCACATCTTTAATACATGTCCATAAATCAATGTGTACGTTAAAACATATTTGTCTGAATAGTGATGTTCCACGCTTCAATGAAATTGCCAATCATTGTATAGCATTGCAAGAACTGTGCCTTTTGTTACAGCACTTTGGGCTGAAGGAGTATCATTGGATGTACAATTTATCATAGATCGCCACATCTCACTTGGGCAGATTTAGTTAATTCCAAAAGATCAAAAGGTTTTGCCACTGTCTAATACATCTTTGGCTCCAAAAGCATCTTAAACAAAGGCCTCTATTGTTTTGTTTAAAATCATAGAGAATGCTTTTTGGGCTTTGAGGAATATAATTCAAGCTTTGAGCCTAGGAACTGGTTATTTATCTGCGTTGTCTTGAAGACTGAAAAGTTGCACTGAAATTATGCTTTTGATCTGGAGGCAAAGCTGTCATTTAAGTCACTGAATCGCACAGCGCAGTACGAAGCTCATCATGCTCGAGTTAGCATTTTGAAAAAGCTATCCAATTAATTCCACTCAATGACTTTGTTCCCTTAACCATGTAAATCTTTCCTTGGAGTCTAAATCCAATTCCCTTTTGATAGTGACTAATGAATCTACTTCTCTCAACCTTTTAGGTAGTGCATTCAAAGATCATAACTTGCAATGCTAAAAAGCAAGAAAAAAAAAATTCACCCATCTCCCCTCTGATAAAGTAAACAAAATGTAACAAGTTTGGAAATCACTCCTCCATTCAGCCTCACTGCTAATGTCCCTGCTTGACATGCCAAACTTATTTTGGATCATCAGTTTATTCTGGCTCATTGCCAGCTACAAGCCCTGTGCATTTGTTCCAGTAAATATTGGTTTTAATCTTTCAACAGTGTGGAACAGCTCCTTCAGGGACCATGACAACAGGCTGACCTGAAAAAACTTACACATTCTTGCACCAAGGTCCTTAAGAAGCAAGGAATTTTAGAAATCTAAAAAGGGTCACCAAGACAACAGAGCTTCAATGCAGGCACAGCAAGGAGTGAATAGTGTCTATTTTCCACCTTCTGGGGAGAAGAAAAGCTACATGTACGCAAGAAATCATTGTTTGGATTATATTAGCTTTAAAAATAAAGCCATAATGGTCGCAACACTCGTGCACACACATACCCGGGTTAATTCATCCAACTGCTCTCTCAATGCAGAGATGTCCCCTTTGGAATTGGAATTCCACAGCTCTTCATTAAGCTGGAGAAACATGGCAACAATAGACTTTAGTGCATTAGTAATGCTGTCGAGCAGAAGTCTTCATATTTACACAATTAGCTGCAGAACATTTAAAAATGTAAACATTGTTTTGAGGTACTGTGTCAAGTATCTCCACTGTGTGCACTCTTCCATTTGGACATTCCAGAGGTCACAAGTTAAAAACCAAACGGCCATTGAGCCCAGCATTCCTGTGCTGGCTCCTAGAGGGAAACAAATTAATCCAGTTTCCCTGCTCTCCTCGTTGCCCTGCAATTTTCTCCCCCTTCAAGTTTATATACAATTCCCTTTTGACAGTCACTATTGAATCTGCTCCCACCTTTCCAAGCATTACATTCCACATCACAACACAATTGCATTTAAAAGTAATTCTTAGCTCGCTCTGGCTTTTTAGCAAATTATTCCACATTCTCTGGTTACCAAGTCCTCCAGCAGTTGACTAGGTTCTCATTACTTACCACTCCAAACTTCAACAGTCTTCCTTTGTCGTCTTTTTAGGATGTGCTTTTGAGAGTTTACACATTGCTGAATTGGCAGTGTAAAGGCAGCTCTAAAATACTGACTTCTTGATGTGCGTATTTTAAAACGCAAAAGTGCAGTATTTGTTGGGTGATTTAGTAACTTTGAAATGGATCAGTTCGGTCTCAGTGCACTCTGAGATATGCAATTTTCAGTCTTGTTTTAGAAGTGTGAATAAAAGTGAGATTTTGTTTTCCATTTTTAGGTAGTTGCTTTGCAGTAAAATAAACTACCCCTCCTTAGGAATAAATCAGACTAATCCATAACCTGACAATATTCTTTGTAACAGGACAGATTTAAGTACCTTTTTCATTCGGTCAATGACTGCCTGTAGATCCGTTACTTCACTTTCATGTCGTTTCTGTATTTCTGCCACTTTTGCCTCGAGTTTCGCCTGCTCCTGTAATGGATGAAACTTGAACACTGAGCTTTTGTTTGTCAGAGTGAAAAGCAATCTTTGTTATCACAATAAAAAAAAGACCTGTTTTCAGCACACTGCACTAGTCAGAGTCAATTCAAGAAAACAACCTATTAAGCTTACAGAAGCAATGCAACAGTGTCTGCAAAGTGATTAGTGCAACCCTCAAAAGATCCATCTCCCCAGGTCTTCCTAAACAATTTTTGTTAGGAACGAAGCATTTTTCTCAAAGGTTTAAAATGGAATAATCGGCTTCTTTGAATCTAACTTGGCCCATAAAGGGCTAGTAATCAACTTCTCATTTCGTTTAGTTTCACCCATTTCACCAACAGTAATTTATCTTAACTCAGTTTCTCTCTGCACTGGTGGTCGAGTGTTCCAACACTTCAGGTTAAACAGCAGATTTCCAGCATTCACAAGAAAAACATGTCCCACTTTGATGAAGCTCTGCTCTTCTTCCAGACTATTTTAATTTTTTTTTTTGCTGCCCACCTTGTTTTTCACTCGCTAAAACAAAAATTCCTCTCTTTACTTCAGTCCTGATGCAAGAAGTTTGATTTCTGGCTGCCGCTGGGGTTAGAATTGGAAGGGAGGAGTGAAAGAAAGCCTCCCCAGCTCCTGCGACAGCTCACTGGGTCTGTCCCTGATTCTTTCACTCCTGCTCACTTCCAATGTCCTGTCTTTTTTTTTGGAAAATCAGGGACATGCAGAGTTACCTGTTGCATCCGAAGGGTAGCTAAGCAGACTCGTTATGAGAATAATTGAAGGCAATTAATGGATGGACTGGAATTTTCCAGGTGCCCAAGGTTGCTGCAGGCACTCTAGTAGTCAGCTGCCCAAGGACAAGAGCAACTAGAAGTTACACTATAGACAGTCTTCTCCCATTCACCCCCTAACTAGATTTATTTATTAAAATTAAGCCATTGTGTGGGGAAATAATGCTAATTTTTCTTCAAAGTGCAGACTCTGCAACGTACATGTGGCACAAGATTTGGCAAGGATAGTTCACATTCAGCCCATCAATCTGTGCTAGACACCACAGGCAGAAATACAACATTGGACCACCACAGACTCTCAGCCCGGTAAAAGCCTTCTCACTTTCTTTCATTTTTAACCTGCGATTGCTACCAGGCAACACAAGGTGGACTTATTGGCAGATCAGTACATGAATTGCTTTCTCAAATTTTTCAATGTATCACCTAGAAATGTGCAAGGATAAATAAACTTCAACGCCAAATTATCTAACACATGGGGTGGGGGGGGGGGGGGTACTCGTCTCCATGGCCCAACTGACAAAAGCTGGAGAAAAGATCTGGATTGACAGCCGGAGGGGAGAGTTGACCTGGTTTTCCATTTCCAATCACTGGCCAAGAACACAACCATCACCTTGAAAGAGCAGTGGACGGGATTAATGGGCCTAATGATCTCTGTTCAAAAAGGAGATGGTTGAGATAATATTAATACTCAAAGAGTGTTCTTGGTCAGGGAGGTAGATAATATATTAAAAGTATAAAAGACAACTCTAAACCACCTTTGATCATCAGAACTCGAATTGTAAAAGAGGTCAGACAGCCCTGTGGGGATGCTACAAACTCTATCTTCAGAAGCTGTGTTAGTTGGTGAAGCTTTTAAAGGAAGCTGGTGGCTCCATTCTAACATGATTCCAATGATTCAACTCAGATTGGCCTTCAATGGGTGGCCAACAGTTGGAGAGAGGGACAGCAATGGATCCAGGAGGTATCTACCTTTATAGTACTGCCTGTGAACCAGGAGAAGCAGAGGTCTTCTCTTCTGGCCTAACATGGAACCCAGTAACAAATTCCAACACCCACCCCCCCTGCCCAACCACCATAATCCTCAGACTCTTGATCTCTTCCCCCAGTACCCCTCCAAATACTGCCCCGTGATCTGTCTCTTCCCCCAAAACTATCCTCCCCCCCCATCCACTAGAAATTTCTGCTTCTTTCAGACATCCTTCATAGAATCCCTACACAGTGTGGAAGCAGACCATTTGGCCCATCAAGTCCACAATGTCCCTCCCAAGAGCTTCCCCACCACTCACCCATCCTATCCCTATAACCCTGCATTTCTTATGGCTAATCCACCTAGCCTGCCCATCCCTGGACACTATGGGCAATTTAGCATGGCCAACCCTCCTGGCCTGCACATCTTTGGACTGTGGGAGGAAACAGGAGCACCTGGAGGAAACCCACGCAGACACGGGGAGAATGTGTCAACTCAGACAGTGGAATCGAACCTGGATCCCTGGTGCTGTGAGGCAGCAGTGCTAACCACTGAGCCACCGTGCCGCCACTTCAGCTGAAGGTTTTGCCACCCAAACATATCTTAATTCAACCTGGCACACCCAGATGGAAAATCCAACAAAAAAAGGTGCTGGCTAACAAGTACAGGACCTTCCGGAAAACGTGTGTTTCCACGTTTTATGTTTACGGGATCAGGATCAGGATAGGAACAACCCTCCAGAAACCCCACCCAAGACAGGCAGCCCTATAAATATCAAGATCTTGATTCAATTTCAACAGCATCACAACTGCAGGAAAACATCCCAAATTATGACTGTATCAGGATATTGTAATTGCTTTTTAATAAGTAAGGTAATGAAAATGGTATTGGGGAAAAAGGCAAGATCAAAAAGGTAGGGTCATCAGATCAGACATGATCTCATTGAATGGCAGGATAGACTTGATGGGCCAGATGGCCTACTTCTGTTCCTAGGGGTATGTTAGAGATAAAAAGGTACTGCAGATGCTGGAGAATCCGAGATAACAAGGTGCGGGGCTGGATGAACACAGCAGGTCAAGCAGCATCATAGGAGCAGGAAAGCTTGACGTTTCAGGCCTAGACCGTTCATCAGAAAATCTAGGCCCGAAACGTCAAGCTTTCCTGCTCCTATGATGCTGCTTGGCCTGCTGTGTTCATCCAGCCCCACACCTTGTTATCCTAGGGGTATGTTGTATGGTTGTAAACAGTATCAGGCTCCTCGGTCAAGCAGCCCAATGGTGCTCATTGTAAAAATTCTTTAGCAGTGACTGTCACTTACTGTTCAATGATTGTTTCCAATGATCCATGATTTCACAAAGAATGATCATTCTAAATCATGCCACACTGTTTACTTGGGAGCAATTCTCCTCTTGGCCCCAAGGGTTAAGAGGGGATTTTTTTTTTTAAAATTGCAGTTCAGGGAACGTTTATACAACAACATTCTTGCACACTTTCCGCTTGGAGATTTTGAAGAATGCAGAGCAAAGGATTAATAATTACACCACCACAATGGCTCAGAGTTCACATCAATGCCTACACACAGATCTCACCTCCTGTCGGATTTTCTGCTCAAGTTTCATTGCCTGTTGTTGCACGTCTTCTTCCATTTCAGCCAATCGCGCGTCAGCCATTGCCTCCGTCCTGCCAGAGATGATCAGGCAGTTTTTAAAAAACATTCACTGGTGCGTTAAAATGAACTGTTCTGCCAGAGACGTTATAGATTGGATGCTGTATTAAGCTGGAGAGGGTTCAAACGATATTTATCAGGATGCTCCTGGGAACGGAGGGTTTGGGTTAGAATGAAACGCTGTGTCTTTTTCGCCCCCTACCAGAGTGTAGGAGGTTGAGGGGTAACATTATAGCCGTTTATAAAATCATGAGGGGTATAGATAACATGAATGAGAACTGTTTGGAGGAATACGGGCCAAGTGCAGGCAGGTGGGACTAGTTTAATTTGGGATTGCGGTTGGCATGGAATAGTTGGACCGATAGAGTCATACAGCATGGAAACAGACCTAAGTAGCATTTTTAAAAAAAGAGGGACCAACATGCTTTGGGGAGTTACATCAGAGTAGTAATTAGGTCACATATATTAAGATTAACTCTTAGCCAGGGTAACTGACCAACTTATTATCCAATGCATTCTCTAAGGGATTTTCATCATTCCATTGTACCATTGCAGGTTTTTAGGGCAAAGTGACTTAATATTGATTAGCTCTTTTAAGCTTCAACATAAAGTTAAATCTTGAATATAGGTGATGGCAGCCAAGATAGGTGTCTCCACTCACTGCCTGTGCATAACGCTATGGCACCTATCTTCCACACTCTAGAAGCTCAAATATGAATGTATTTGGAGAAGTTATGTGCACTTACACGGAAGATTGGGATGCACTACATGCTGTTCTAGGTCATATCCTTTGTGAATGTCATCACAAGAATATAAACATTAATGCTCGATGCCTCATAACACAGATTGCTGGATTCTCTGCTCAGCTCTACATAATCTCTCTTGGACTTCGGCAATACTATGTTGTTTTGTAAATGGATCTCAAATACACTTCAAATAGGGAGCCTGCCTTACCTCCCAATGTCTAGTCATTCAATAGTGTGATGCAGGAAGTCATATCAATGGTTACCCCCACCAACCTTATACCACAATCTCACATGCTACTACACGCACCCCCAAAATCTTTCAAAAAGGCCGACTGATTAACATTGTACTGAGAGGTTGCCAAACCGAAAACCATTGAGCTGTTTAAATCAGAGTATTAGTTACATCAGACCTGAGTTTCACTCCTCCCCCCCCGCCCCCATTCAGTTTGCTTCCTCCTTGAAGTTGTTGGCTCGCTCGCTCAGCCGGCTGGTTATCGTCTGTACATACAATAACCAGCCCGCTCAGTGAGCGAGCCAACAACTGCATCTACAACACAAGCTACAAATCTTCGCAAGAACCTGGTTTCCTCCTTGTTATAGTAGAAAAGAGAACCATGAACAATGCCATACTATGGCTGGTTAGCAATCTCTCTAACCAAGCCAGGGAATCTGTTCCCTCAACGGTTTTTCACACGTGGCTCGTAACAAACCGTGAGTTTGTCGCCTCATTGTTAAGTTAGCAAGCTGACTTTGGCCTACTCCTCATTCACCAGAACTACCAATTACATTTAGCCAATGTAACCTTAATTAGAGAACCCAGAGCCCATCACCCACTTTCACTTCACACAAGTCTAAACAAACATCATCGGATCCACTTTGCTTTTTGGATGAGTGGGAGGAAGTACAGTCACCAAGGGTGGGGATTCTGTGGCACTACAATCCAGATTCCCTTCTTACACATGGTGTTCACCTGCTCCTAGGAGGCAAGGAAAATATTTCAAGCCCTACCTTTGCTGGGCCTTGTCATGTACTGCTCATGGGTCTGTTTGAAGACTGAACTGTGCAAATTCTGATGAAATAATATTCAACCTCCAATTTCCACCACAGAAACTCGATTTCCACATTCCCATTGATCTGGTGGTTGGCCCTTTCCACAGGGAATGTTACTGGGAAAGGTGGTGCCATTAAAAGAGCCTCACCTGTCAAATTTATTTTTGGAACATTTCCCAATCCCAAGCGATGTCAAATCCTTTTAAAAAAAAAAGGAGGTAGCAAAACTTTAGGGGAACAAAACTGATGGAAGTTATTTTTCCAAGGAAGACAAAGAGACTGCAAAGGGGCCAGACGGAGCTGGACATAGTAGTGGCAGATGGAATATATAATGTAGAGAAATCTGAAATTATCCAGATTGGTCAGAAGAATGGGAAAGTAGATATCTTGAAAAGATCGGCAAAATGCCAGTCTTCAGCAGGATTTGGTTGCCCTTTGCACAACAGCCAAAGTCAGTATATGAATGTACATTAAGCAATTTTGAAGATAAATGGTATGTAGGCCTTTATTGCAAATAGGTCAGTCCAGAGTGAGGAAGTGCGTTGCTATTTCATAGGGTTTAATAAGCACACCAGCAACACTATTTACAGTTTGTCTCCTTAAATAAGGAAGCTATATTTGGCATAGCTGAGGTACAAAGGTTCACTGGATTAATTCATGGAATTGAAAAAAAAAAAATTGTCTTGTGAAGAGAAACTGAAAAGAAAGGGCTTACATTCTCTGGCGATTAACCAAGATGGGAGATGGTCTTATTGAACTGCATTACATTCTAAGAGGGCTTGACTTGGTTGAGGCAGAGAGGATATTTCCCTGGGCTGGAAAGTCTAGAATTAGGGTACATAGCCTCAAGATAAAGAATTGACAATGGAGGACAACTAAAACCAATAGTGTCTAAAAACCCAAGCAAATTAAGGGTTGAGAAGGTGTGGGGACGGAGCAGGGGTTGGTGGAGAAACAGCAGGTTAATCTATTGAAAGGAAGTGGACATTGAAATACAACCAGAAGCTCAAGTGATTGCATAGGTTACTGCTGCTCTTAGTGGTTATGCTTTCTGAATCCTTTGAACTCTTAAAAAAAAAAAGTTGGTTACACAACAGAATTGTGAAGAGGTGATTCATACATTATTCTTCTGACAATCATCATCCCAAAAATGGGCTTCTGAAAGTACATCATTTCATATTAAGCCGATTACATACAAAACTTGTATTTCAAATGTAAGTAAACAAAATTACACCAGGACATTTGCAGTCTGTTACTAAGAGGGTGCAAAGAACATCACATCACAAGTTATCACTTATATAACAAGCGTGGAGCTGGATGAATACAGCAGGTCAAGCAGCATCATAGGAGCAGGAAAACTTGACGTTTTGGGCCTAAACCCTTCATCAGAAATGGGGGAGGGGAAGAGGGTTCTGAAATAAATAGGGAGAGAGGGGGAGGCAGATAGAGGATGGATAGAGGAGAGGATAGGTGGAGAGGAGGCAGACAAGTCGAAGAGGCGGGGCTGGAGCCAGTAAAGGTGAGTGTAGGTGGGGGGGTAGGGAGGAGATAAGTCAGTCCAGGGAGGACGGACCGCCTCTTCGACTTGTCTGCCTCCTCTCCACCTATCCTCTCCTCTATCCGCCTCCCCCTCTCCCGATTTATTTCAGAACCCTCTTCCCCTCCCCCATTTCTGATGAAGGGTTTAGGCCCGAAACGTCAAGTTTTCCTGCTCCTATGATGCTGCTTGACCTCCTGTGTTCATCCAGCCCCACGCCTTGTTATCTCGGATTCTCCAGCATCTGCAGTACCTTTTATCTCTGATACAAGTTATCACTTGATGTTTTTAGTCAGCTGGATGTGCGGTTTGAGTTTTTTTTTGCAAGTTCCACATTGTATCATGAGCTATACAGACTATCTGCTCTCTCAGCTAAAAGGCTTTTCTTATGAAAGAACAATCATAGTCAATACTTTGACACAGCCGTTTATAGCACTCTTATTTCAAGAAGTTTAGAATGTACTGTGCCTTGGAAAAAACACAGAGTCTAAAACCAGATTCAATGAGCAGTGGTTTTAAAAAATTTGCAATGATTTTGTCCCTGCTAAAAAGACAAAATTTCTTATCTTCCATTCATGGAAGAATACAATAAGAAGTTATAATGAAACTTCAATTCTGTGCTGATTTTCCAGCAGGAAAAAAGTGTAAGTTGGTCGTGCCCTGAACAAATGGAAGGAAAATTACATTTTTGTCTTCCCAAAAAAAGTGGACAAAGACACTATTGTGATTTAGATTTTACATTAAGAGAATAACTGGGATACTACATAAACTGAGATGTGGTGAAACTATGGTCTATGGTCCAATGTGGTCACACAATACCCGAGCAACAGAATCTAAATTGCACATATTTTTCGCTCATTGGTTTGTCCAATTTTAATTCTGCAGTTCCAAGAGATTTTGAATGAATCATCTTGGCTCACCACCATCTTCAATTGCAATTGGGGATGGGTAAATGGTTGGCTTTGCCAATACCATCCCATCTCAATGAATTCTTGATGCTGTTAGTTCTTTGGATGAATTTAAACTTGTTCCATCCGGATCTAACAACATCAACTGTAGATGTACACTTATTAAACAAATTCACTCAGTTCAATTTTATATGGCTAAAAGTTTAGCAAAACTGCCACTTTGCTGGTGCATAAATCTTCAAAATCAAGACACCAATAGCTGAAATGCTGAGCACATTGGTATAGATGTAAAATCTAAAATTAAAGGCCCATGAACACACTGACCGGTGTATGCTAGTTCTCCACTATTCAACTTTGTATTCCTATGATTTTACCAGAATGTGAAACATGGGAATAATTATGTAGTTATAAAACCTTCACAAAATTTTGTCCAATTCTAGACTGTACATCCACAGTCTCCTGCAAATCCAGCCTCACATTTAAACTAACAATTGTACTGTTAAAAAAAAAGGAAGGTGTTTGAGGCCTGGGAGTTTGATTAGGTTATGACTGCTGAGTGAAAATGTGCTTCAATAATCACTGAAGTACCCTGTTGTAAATTAACAAAGGATTAATTAGTATTGCAGCCTCTTTCTGTGCTGAAATGACTCAATAGCACTAGAATGAGTATTATTCACAAACAGATACATCATTGCTTATAGCTAATAGATTAAATATAGCTGTAAGGCCCTTTACCATTAAGAGAAGGCTGTGGTGTAGTGGTAAAGTAAGTGGACTAGCAATCCAAAAGCTCAGCCCAATTCTCTGGGGGTCATAGGTTCAAACTCCGCCCACCCAACACCCAAGACTTAGAAATATGGAATTTAAAAAAGCTAATCTCATTAAACTGTAACTGTAGCACTAACATTGATTGTTGTTAAAAACCCATCTGGTCCCTTTAAGGATGGAAGATTTCCTTCTGTAAACACTCTGGCCTATATGACTCTGGAGTCACATAATGACATGACTGACTCTCTACTGCTCTCCAAAACAGCCTAGCAAGCCATTCAAGGGTAATTAAGGGCAGGCAATAGATTAGGAGTATGTATTAGACACTAGCCTTCTGAGGACACCCTCACTTCAATAGAAAAAAAAGTTAAACTCCCTTGACTCACGTGTGACACCCTCCAGTATTCTACATTCCTCAGTTCTTGCTGCTCGATTCCAAGCCAACTGCAGATCAGTTTAGAAAGCGAGGGCCTTTTTGCACTTTCTGACACCATCCAATTTCCCAGTGACTCTCCAACTCCCTTCAAACAGATCAGATCAGATCAGGCTGCAATACACAGGATGACGGTGCTCTTGTGGACTGCCCTACAGTGTTTTCTTACAAAATTATGACACAAAAGCATAGCGCTGTTGAAATTGGCCAATCCATCATTATAATGCAGTTTGAGACAAGCATAAAGACAACTCAAAGCATTTAAAAAGGGCCAGTGAGTGTGCTGTTTTGGACCGATAAGACTCTAGGTAGAATAGAGGTTCGTATTTAATCACTGTTGGATAATGCTGCACTATTCTAAAATAAAAACAATTGTTATGGAAAGAGATACAATCTGGTTGCTATGTTATCAGCAAGGTAAGAGAGGGTTCAAAAATTTTTTTTAAACCAGGACATCGCCGTGAATGGAGGGTTTGAGAGATAATTTTAAAAAAGTCAACTGGGACCTTTTTCAGTAGAATGAAGGAAGTTGAGGGGTGACCTTATTGAGGTTTATAAAATCATGAGCAGCATAGATAAAGTCAATGGGGAGGGGGGGTAGGAGTTCAAAACTAGGGGGCATATTTTTAAGAAGTGAGATGAGAAAGATTTTAAAAAAGAGACATGAGAGGAAACTTTTTTAAAAAAAGACTGGCTCACATGTGGAATGAATTACCAGGAGGAAGTGGTGGACGCAGATACATTTACAACATTTAAAAGACATTTGGACAAGTTCATGAATTAGAAATGTTTGGAGGGATAATGAGCCAAATACAGACAGGTGGGACTAATTTAGTTTGGGAACACAGTCAACGTGGACTAGTTGGACCAAAGGGTCTATAGAACATAGAGCATTACAGCACTGCACAGGCCCTTCCGCCCTCGACATTGCGCCGACTTGTGAAAACGATCTGAAGCCCATCTAACCTACACTATTCCATTATTATCCATATGTTTATCCAATGACCATTTAAGTGCCCTTAAAGTTGGCAAGTCTACTACTGTTGCAGGCAGGGCATTCCACACCCTTACTACTCTCTGAGTAAAGAATCTACCTCTGACATTTGTCCTATATCTATCACCCCTCAATTTAAAGCTATGTCCCCTGGTGCTAGCCATCACCATCCAAGGAAAAAGGCTCTCACTGTCCACCCTATCTAATCCTCTGATCATCTTGTATGTCTCTATTAAGTCACCTCTTAACCTTATCTCTAACGAAAACAGCCTCAAGTCCCTCAGCCTTTCCTCATAAGGCCTTCCCTCCATACCAGGCAACATGCTGGTAAATCTCCTCTGCACCCTTTCCAATGCTTCCACATCCTTCCTATAATGCGGCGACCAGAACTGTACGCAATACTCCGAGTGCGGCCGCACCAGTTCCATGCTGTATGGGGGTACGTGTCAAGTGAAACCAAATTATTTCTCATACTCTTCAATATTCCAAAGCTCCGATACATTTCAGAAAATGGCACACAGTTTCAGGCAATTATTCCACGAATTTCTTAACAGGACACGGGCCACAGCAGCCCCCTTACCTCCTGAGTGTCTGTTCCAGTTTCCCTGTCTCCATGTCCTGGACCTTACCGTCTTTGATAAGCTCCTGGATCAGTTTCTCATACTGCACGTTTAAACCATAGTCTGAAGATGTACGGATTTGCTGGTAGAAGTCGAACAATTTCTCCCGGCTGTTGCGAGGGGGTGAAGAAACAACGTTAATAACTGCCGGAATCAGAATGAAGCCTGGACACCCACCCCCTTTAAATTGATAATCAGTTCCTGATCACTCAGTGTCTATTGAATAGAGCTGAACGCCTGCACCATCAATACTAACAAATGGAGTTTCAAAGTCGGTTCAAGTTCTGGAGTTGCGGGACAAAAGGTCTGGATGGCTACAGCCTGCGTTACACGGTTATGGGTCTAAGGCAGGCGGAGACTAGGAGGTGGAAGCAGGAGGAATAGTGCAGCACCTTACTGAGGTCCCAAGCCCCGGTTCACGGCGGGAGCTCCTACTAAACCAAGTGTAATCAGCAGGGGAGAGGATCACTCTGAAACCAGCCCAGCTACTCTCCACTCAGTCTAAGGTGTGTGTGTGTGCGCGCACGCACTCCCACACCCTTAACTGAGAACTTATTGCAGAGGGAGAGGTGAGAGCTGCAGCCAGTTTAACCCTCTCTATAGCTTTACCAGCTGTGCAGACGAGTGACTGGGTTCATTTTAGAGGCAAATTACTGCAGATGTTGGAATTTGTAGGGAAAACATTTCGTCCTTCCTCCCCCATCCGCATTAGGTCATCCGAGTACACGTTTCCCTGTCTTTTTCATAAAAGCTTCCAGTTTTATTTTATGTATTTTTAACGCTTCTACTCATTAACAAAGGATGACGTGTTTGAAATATCCCCTACATCTTTGTCTGCTTTGCCCACATTTTTTAATCAACCTATTCAGAGATGATCTCCCACACCTCTGGAACAGGTGGGACTTGAACCCGTGCCTCCTGGGCTGGGAGCAGGGGCAGTACCACTACCCAGGAAGAGCTGTTTAGCCAAAGCTGTTGTAATTAGATCCAACAGAAATGGCCTCTCACTGACACCTCCCTCAAGAATCTGAACCACTCCATTAATAAATGTCCAATGGAGATTAATTAAGTTTAAAATAAAATAACCACCTGTCCCAACAGAGAAACCAAACAGCTGTAATGATTACGGTTTAATCTTACTAAAATGTGTCTTACTAAATAGTTAATTCTGAAAAGGAAGAGGCCATTTGGTCCTCCCTAGTTCTGGTATCTGATGAGACCATTGCTAATCTGTATCTTATCTTGATAAACATGCTTTAACTCCATTATCTTTTTATAATCTTTGCTATTTAAAAAAAAAACTACCCATCTCTGATTTAAAAGATTAATTGAGCTAGCAACTATCGCTTTTTGTACTTGAGAGTTCTATATTTCCAGAATCTGATGTGTGGTGTTTTCTTACCTCACTCCTGAATTACCTTGTGCTAATTAAGTTTATTTTCTTCCCTTGTCTTTGACACCACACTCCAGTAGAAAACACATTTCCTAAGCATCCCCATTAATTCCTTAAAAAATCAATTAAATCACCCCGTACCCTTCTATTTTCTAAGAATTCCAACCTTTGTTTGGGTAATCTCTCTTTATAATCTAACTCTTGGCTTCTTGATAACGTTTTGGTGAACTGTACTGCACTCCAAAGATTAATATAGTCTTTTCATTGAGAAATACCCAGAACTCTACACAAGACGTTAGGTGTGGTTTAACCAAAGGTTTTATTACAGCCGCAAGAAGATTTCCCCACTTCAGATAATAGCTTCGTTGTTTGAAAAGGATGACTATTCCATGAGTTTCCTGATGATTTCCTGCAGTGTCTGGTAGGTGAACACCTTTGCATTCCAACTCTAAAGCCACCCAGACTTGGATTAATGAAACCAAACATAGTAATGACCCAGAGCAAGTTGCCATGCGCTGTGACCATTCTGGATTTGCCAATAACCATCTATGTGAGCAGAGCATAAAGATCAGACCTAACCGGCATGTCTTTGGACTGTGGGAGGAAACCAGAGCATCACTGGAAACCCACACAGACACAAGGAGAATGTGCAAACTCCACACAGACAGTCACCCAAGGCTGACTGGAACCTGGGTCCCTGGATCTCTGAGACAGCCAAACGCTATGCCAACACGCTGCCCCAAACCCTCTCAAAATTTCAGGATTTTGTTGCTTTATCAAATCTTCTTACAAACTTTTCCACTGTGGGAAGAACATTGCAGCTTCTCCAGTTTCTCAATGTATCATCCCTGATAACAGTCTCAAACTGTTTTGCCTCCTCCAGAATTCGAGAACCCTTCTGCAATGTGATGGCTGGAACTGATCACAATACTCCAGTCATTTTAAGGTTTATCATAACTTCTTACGTACTTTTCTTCCCCACTACTAATAATGCCAAAGCTTCACTGTGCTTTTTTTTAAAACCACCTTCTCTACCCGTCCTGCCACTGATAAAGATGTTTGTATGTAGTTCTCCGGGTCTACATACCTCTCTGTTTTTGCACCACCTTTTAAAATTGTACCATTCAACTAGTATTGTCTTGACACATACTTGCTGCCAAATGCATTTCTTTGCATTTCTCTGCATGAGTTTTTGTCAGCCACGAGTCCACCCACTTGCTCCTGAATTTTCTTATTGTCCTCCCTGCTGTTTGCTACAATTCAATGTTTCATACTATCTGTGAATTTTGAAATTCTAGACTCTATATCTATATCTATACATATATATACATACATACACACATATGCTCAAATCCAGGTCATTGAAAGGAGTCAAAATGAGCAAGAGTCCATATGTTAATCTCTGGATGGCACCGATGTAACCTCCCTCCTGTATCAAAAGGTAATTACTTTTACTCCTATGGTCTCCGCTAACCTCATCTGTGTCCAGTACTCAAAATATTTAGAACACTTGGTCCAGATCCCTTTGCAATCGCCCTCTCAATCCATCCTCTCTGCCCACAAAATAAACTCTGCCTTGCCTTCTCTGATAGTATTTTTAAAGGTGTTAACTTTCAAATGCAGTTTTCACCTATTGTGGCTGGTATTATTATTGGTAGGGGGCACCTTTGCATGGGATACATGTCAAAGGCTGAATTTTTGGCTGCAGCACATTAATTTACCCATCCCAGTCTGAATAATTGTTTGGTGTCATATCTTCTCCTTTGCAAAGCTTTTGATATGCAAAATACATCACAAGTGTTTAAGGTTTCAGTCTCACGGACATGTTTCTACATCACAGTTTAATGTCACTTTGAATGCCTAATTTAGCGATTGTCTTGCATTTCTATTTGTCAGTCCTAAGCCCAATGTGTCATGTTGTTCTGTTGTATTGTTTTTCTCCCCCTAGTCTGTTCAGACAAGTATAGACAAGGGCATATTTTAGTCATTATTTCTTACATTAGGTGGGGCTCACAGACTCCTCATAACAAAAGCCTGTGTTAATTGTAAACACTCCCAGGCTGTTTTCTTAGCCCATAAGGGTGGCACGGTGGCTTAGTGGTTAGCACTGCTGCCTCACAGCACCAGAAACCTGGGTTCAATCCCACCCTTGGGGGACTGTCCGTGTGGAGTTTGCACATTCACCCCGGGTCTGCGTGGGTTTCCTCCAGGTGCTAAGGTTTCCTCCCACAGTCCAAAGATGTGCAGGTTAGGTGGATTGGCCATGCTAAACTGCTCAGTGTCCAGGGATGTGCAGGCTAGGTGGATTAGCCTTGGGAAATGTAGGGTTACAGAGATGGGATGGGTCTGGATGGGATACTCTTTGGACTGGACACAAAGGGCCAAATAGAGTTATAGAGATGCACAGCACAGACACAGACCCTCCAGCCAACCAGATATCCTAAATTAATCCAGTCCCATTTGGCCCAAAGCCCTCCTATTCACACACCCATCCAAATGCCTTTTAAATGTTGTAACTGTACCAGTCTCCACCACTTCCTCTGGCAGCTCATTCCATACACACACCACCCTCTGCCTTAGGTCCTTTTCAAATCGTTCCCCTCGCATCTGCAACCTATGCCCTCTAGTTTTGGACTCCCCTACCCCAGGAAAAGACCTTAGCCATTCACCCTATCTATGCCCCTCACAATTTTGTAAACCTCTATAAGATCACCCCTCAGCCTCCAACACTCCAGGAAAAATAGCCCCAGCATATTCAACATCTCTGTGTAGCTCAAACCTGGCAACTTTCTTATAAATCTGTTCTGAACCCTTTCAAGTTTAACAACATTCTTCCCATGGCAGGGAGACCAGAACTGAATGCAGTATTCCAAAACTGGCCTAATCAATGTCCTGTACAATCGCAACATGACGTCCCAACTCCTAGACTCAATGCACTGACCAATAAAGGCAAGCGTACCGAACACCACCTTCACTACTCTGTCTACCTGCAACTCCACTTTCAAGGACCTAGCAATCTGCACTCTAAGGTCTTGTTTTGGCCTGCTCCCACACTATATGAAATGAGTGGGAGACTCATTGAGCATACACCCTAGCTTTAAACTGGCATATGCAGGGAGATAGAAACATCTGCAATGATGAGGTTAGTAAAAAATTAAAGTTGCAGCAAGTGTTACACAAATCATCCTCCCTACTGGTTGCAAAGGGTATGTATTTTATTTCTTTCTCTAGCCAGTTAAGAAAATATACATTCAACAGCGAACTGGCTTTTCAAAAGATTGGGAAGTAAACAGTTTCTCTGTTCAATCCTTTTTAAAAAGTTGAAAGCATACCAAATGTGCTGTGGGTGAAATCTAAGGTATTTGCTCTCCAATCAGTCAGGCACATTCTTGCGTTCAGAAAATTGTTCTAGTCTTTCACTTTTGTCCCTTTAAAGGCTGTTGTAACTCTCTCTCACTTCCTGAATAGTGCAAGTTTGTAGCCTGTGAATTCTTGGTGTCATATCTGGCATCCAGATAAATTCCTGCAGTTTCATCGAAATTGAAAGACTGGCAGACTCCAGGTTTTGATTACTGCCATTAAGTTAACATGGTAACTGATTTAAATTAGATAAAAGATTAGTGCTTAAACAATCTAAAACAAATGTGAACAATTAAAACATACCTCCACATTTTAGGTTTTCTAAAGCAAAATGCCATTGGGAGAGAGAATACCTCATTATAGGATAAATGGAACAAACATTAGTCTGTATTTACAAGATTGATACAAATAATGGCGGCCACTCCAGTCATCACAACTAATCTACACTGAATTTCGAAAGAAAACTTTTTTCCTACATAGTCTACCTCCTGGCTAATTCTAATGGGTTTTCCTCCATTATCTTACTGCAGAGGTGGTACCAAACATTAATCACAATCTGCAATAAAGCTGATAACATCTATCCTAAATTGTTCTACATCTATATTTAACCTCTTTCAGTGTTGCCATATCTGGTTAATTTGGCAGTTATGTGTCAGATTTAACTTTTCCATTCATTTTAATATCACACACGTTGCCTTCTCAATTTGATTCAGCCCATTGATATAAAGACATAGCTGGAGATACTTCAATACTGCACTTAGACCCTGACAACACGTCAACAACAGACCTGAGCTCCAGAACTAGCTGTGTCCCTAGCCGAGCTGTTCCACGAGAATAACAGCATTGGCTTCTACCTAGGAATGTGGAAATTTAACCAGATTTGTCCTGAGCACAAAAAGCAGGTCAAATAAAGCCTCGACAATTTCTTCCCTAAAAGTCTATTCTTGATCGTTAGCAAAGTGGGATTAGGGATTAGTCTAATTTGAGACAGGCAATAAATGCTGGCGTAGCCAATGATAGCCACGTTTCATGAACAAATGAGGAACCATCTTTTATTTTGAGAACCCTGTTTTTCCTATCTTTGCTCATCACTTGATCTTCATATTCCAGCACAGGCATTTTCTGCTTCTCTCCTTAACTTGCCAGTTTCTGCCCATTCGGTAAACAGGTTGAAAATCATTGTTAGTTGTGCCTTTGCCAGCCAATGTTGGCATAAGGTCTGGCCTTCTGGCTGTTCTGAGCGTAGTCTCCATGATATGAATAGTTTCCCTGTGATGTGTTGATCAAAACTGATGGTGAAATCAGACATCTTTTAATATGACATCTCTGGAATATACTCAACTGACCCTGACTGAACAGCGTAACTTAACTCTGTCTGCTTCGCGTATTGATTTAACAAATATTAAATATGAGTTTCTAGATGTGATAATCACATCTAACAATGGTTGTATCGTTGTCGCAAAAATGACAAGAGAACTTGCTCTGCTCTACACTAGGATTAGAACTAGAATTAGGTTTTATTGTCGTGTGTACTCGAGCACAAAAGTACACAAGTCCAGTGAAAGATGTACAATGTCATCTTAGCTATTAACTAATCTTAGGTATGAAATACATTAGGTGCAAAAGTAGAGAAATAAAGAAAAAAGCTAAAAGGTCTACATTACAGGGTTTTGCTCTTCAGTTATACTTACGTTTTAATCAATTTTGACCTTCCTTAAGTCTTAAATTGCAGTGATTCAGAAAGTAATGTTAAGCAATTAACTCTGCGCTAGAGTTGCAATAAGATAGCCCAAGCTCACTTATCTGTGTACTCCTCGTTCCCTCCCACTCATCCCTGGCTCCAAAGACAGACAAAAAGCCCAGGAGGTCATTGCTGGGATGTGTTCACAACTTCAAACAGCTTTTCAAAGTTTGTTTAACTTTTAAAATCTGGTTGCTCGCAGAGTTATTTGCTTGTTTCAATGTTTACATTTTTCACTCGTTTTTACTGGTCCAGAATCTAAGAAACATTCATTTTTGCATTGCAATTCCATTCTTTTTATCGGTTCATTGCTGAGGATGTGGGCAATACTGGCAAAACAGTACTTATCAACCACCCCTAGATGCACTGGGAAAGTGGTGGTGGGCTTGACTTCAACAGTTGCAGCCTTTGTACTGTTAGGGTCCCCATGTTGGTGTTAGATAAGGAAGCTCAGGATCTTGACTCAGTCGCAATGAAGGAGCATCTTTGGTGAAGTCCAACTCTGAAGGGCAGGCAACTTTGATTTACGGTAGTGCTCCTATTACCTGCTGCCTTTCTCGACGGTAAAGGTGATGAGATGGGAGTTGCTTTTAGGGATTCCTGCAGTAACTCCTACAAACACAGTGCAACATTGATGCTGGTGGTGGATATTGAGTCCAGTAGCATGAGCTCTGAACATACAAACTGCAATGTCCTGAATGAAGTCTTGAGCAGCACAGTGGTTAGCACTACTGCCTCACAGTGCCAGGGATCGATTCCACCCTCGGGCGACTGTCTGTGTGCAGTTTGCATGTTCTCCCCATATCTGCGTGGGTTTCCACCGGGTGCTCCGGTTTCCTCCCACAGTCCGAAGACGTGCAGGTTAGGTAGATGGGCCATGCTAAATTGTCCAGGGATGCGCAGGCTAGGTGGGTTAGCTATGGTTAAAAGCCCCATGCAGGGTTGCGGGGGTGGATCTAGGTGAGATGCCCTCTGGGGGTTTGGTGCAGACTTGATGGGCCTCTCCCTGCACTGTAGGGATTCTGTGATTCTAGAATAATCCTGCAGCCACCCAAGCAGGCGAAGAGTTTTCCATGACATTCCTGATGTGCAGCTATTGAGGATGGAGTGCCTTTCAGGTGTTAGTAGGTGAACCATCCAGCTTGGGTGCTGCGTGTTTGTAGCCACAATGCTAGAATGGCTGTCCAGTAAGCGAGACAACCACTTCATACTTTAAATCTAATTCATAAACATAACTGTTCAGACGCACAAACCACTGTTATCAAGTCTGTAAATGGAAAGCAAGAAGCCATTTACCCACTCGGGACTACTGATTGCAGCGTGATATATCATTGGTTGGTTTAGCAGCAAGATTTTATTTTCAGGAGGCTGGAGAATTTGGTCAGTATGAGGTCAGATTCATTTGAAAACCAAACTACAACTGTGCAATGGAAAGGCAACCTCCCTACCTCCCTTCCCTCCTCCTGTTCTAAACCATTCCTCCTCTCAACCAAGCTTTCTTACTTTTAAGATGCTTATTAAAATGTCTTTTGTGTCCTAATATCTCCTTGCATGGTTCAGTGTAAAATTGTGTTTGTCAATGCTGTTGGAAAACACCTTTGTACATTTTATGACAAATACTGTATAAATGCAAATTGTTGCTGCAAAGAACAAAACTTTGGTACTGACTTTGGAAGTCAGAAGTGGGAGTGTTCGCTTGTAATTGCACAAAGTTCAGCAACGTTTGCAACTTTTCAAATACTGGAACAGTCCATGTCCTTGTCTGGATGGGTGTAGCTCCAATAACTCTCAAGAAGCTTGATGTCATCCAGAACAAAGCAGTTCACTTGACTGACATTCTATCCGCCACCTTCAATATTCACTCCTTTCACCACCAATGCACAATGGGAGCAGTGTGCACCATCCTACAAGATGCATTGCAGAAACTCACAAATCCTTCTTTGATAGGAGCTTCCAAACTTGTGTCACCCCCTCTAAGGCCAAGTGCAGCAGATGCATGGGAACACTATCACTAACAGGTTCTCCTGCACACCGCACACTCCTGACTTTTGTCATTCCTTCACTATCAATGGGTCAAAGGCCTAGAACTCAATTCCTTCCCACCAGCACTATGGGTGTACTCACACCACAGGGGCTGCAGCAATTCAAGGTGGCAGCTCACCATCACCTCTTCCAGAGCAATTGGGGTGGGCAATAAATGCTGGTCTACCCAATGTTGCACCCATCCCGTGAATGAATTTTTTTTTAAAAAGCAACATACGCTCAAGTGCAGGGACCCATTCTCTGCATATACAAGGGGGACTTCCAAGCCCTGCACCTATCTGAATTACCTGGAAGCATAGAGGTCCTGCAGTTCCCTGCTGATTTCTCCCTGGCAATGTCTCTGTTACTTCTCTAGTCTGAATGATTGTGATTGAAATTTGTCATTCTTGTGTTTGTCCTGATGAGTGCACAATGGAAAGCCTTGACAATGCATCTCTCTTTTCAGCAATGTCCAAACTCTGTACCCCCAAGTGACTGTCAGTTTAAACAAACTTAGGGTTTATGGAGGGAGACCACGGAGCACTGAAGACTAGGTATATATAAACCATGCTGTGTACATTTGACTATATTTCCCACTTTGCAATCAGTTGCCATAATTAAAGGATATTTTCAACTAAATGCAAATGAAGGGAACAATACCACAGAAGAAATATTGTCGAGTTCCTATTAACAATTCTTGCACTAAAATGTTCACAAAAATGCAAAATTCCTGACGTGACAGTTAGAAAAGACATAAACCCTGAACTTTGCACCAATATTTTATTAAGATGGGAGATGAGTGCATACAGATAACTATGTAAAGGGGTGCTAAACAGGAAGGATGGAGAGGTAGTGGTGTAATGACTGCATCTGTAAGAATTTAGGCAACTAAGTATGATGTCCAGTGTCACTACCATGTCCATTCTGAGCTACGTGCAAGTGGACTGATCTTCAACAATGCCTCTGGTATTAAAACAAAAATCAAACTACACCTCCCTTCAGAACCTTGTGGGTTTGTTCATCAATTTGAAACTACCAGGTTCAGCCAGGGTCAAACAGAAGTAATCGGAATGGACAGCTGCTCCTTAGCATTCACACAGACTAAACTCGAAGAAGAAATGCATTTGGCTCATTGTACTTGGTCTATCCAAAAAAAACAAGAGTCTCCAAGTTTTTGTTCAGCAAGTCCAGGGTTTTCACCAGATCAGCCCTTACTTTGTGCGAAGAATATTCAGACTAAAATGTGCATTTCACGGTTTAGACATATACGCAAAACAGGCTATTCAGCCCATTGAGCCTGCTCCACCATTCAAAATGATCATGGTGTTGAATGGCTGATCCTCTTATCTCAATGCCATTCCATTGCCCTTTCCCATTTCCCTCAATGCCTTTAGCTTTGAGAAATCTATTTCTTTCAAATATATTAAGTGACTTAGCCTCCGCAGCCTTCTGTTGTAGAGAATTCCACAGACTGACCATCCTTGGTGTAAAGACGTTTTACATCATCTCATCTGAAATGACCTAACACGTATCCGGAGACTGATCCCTTGTCCTGGAATCCCCCCAGCCATGGGTAATGTCATCCCTCATCCAGTCTGTCCAGCCCTGTCAAAATTTAATAAGATCCCCTCTCATTCTTCGAAATGATGATGAATACCGGCACAGTCTCTCCCCATACAACTAACCTGCAACACCAGGAAGTAGTCTAGTAAATCCCCAGTGCACTCTCTCTATGGCAAATATGTTGCCCCAAAGTCCTGTTCAGCTGCAGCAAAACTTCCTCATACACGAACCCTCTAGCAAAGAAGGCCAACAGACCACTTGCTTTCTGAACTGTTTGATGCACCCATATGCTTGCTTTCAATGACTAATGTACAATGACACCCAGGTTCCTTTACACATCAACCTTTCCCAATCTATTTCCATTTAAATAATACTTTGCCATTCTGTTTCTCCTATTGAAGTAGACAACTTCACATAAACCAGCACGATAATGCACCTGTCATATACTTATTCACTCAAGTTGTTTAAACAGTATTGAAGTTTCTCTACATCCTCCTAGCCACACACACTCGCACCTAGTTATGATTTATTTATTCCTACACTCTATTTTCTGTCAGCTAATCCAGACCAGTATTTTACTGCCAGGCCCAATTGCTTTGATTTTGCACAATCACCTCTTATGTGGTACTTTATCAAAGCTTTCTGAAAATTCAAATACACCACATCCACTAGTTCTCCCTCATCTATTCTATTCATTATGTCCTCAAAAAAACTTCAGCTGGTTTGTCAAACATGATTGCCCTTATCATAAATCCATGTTGACTTTGCACATGTTTGATACTTTTTAGTTATCCTTTTATCACATCCTTTGGAATGTTCCCAGGCATTTTCCCTACTACTGCTGTTAGCATAACTCTTCTATAATTCCTGTTTTCCCCCTTCCTTTTCAAACAGTGATGCTACATTAGCCAACTTCTATTGTGCCAGCACTGTTCCAGAATCCACAACTTTGGGAATGGCCACCAATGAATCCACTATTTCCATCACCACTTCCTTGAGTACCCTGGGATGTAGTTATCAGGCCTAAGAATTTATCAGCTTTGAATCTCACTAATCTCTCCAGTACACTTTCTTTTTACAAGTACTCCTTTCTTTCAATTCCAGAAGACCCTTGCTTCCCTAGCACTTCCAGGAAGTTATTTGTGCCTTCTTCTGTGAGTGCAGAACAAAATTTTGTTTAAGTGCTGAGTAATTTCCTTGTTCTCTATTACAATTGTCTCCTTTCAAACTGTAAAGTGCCTACATTTGTCTTCACTAATCTTTTTCATTTACAGAAGATCTCATGGTCTGCTTTTATGTTCCCTGCAAGCTTACTCTCATACTGTATTTATTCCTCTCTCAATCAAACTCTTGGTTCCCTCTTTGCTGAGTTCTACATTGCTCCCAGTCTTCAGGTTTGCTTCTGTTTCTAGTAACTTCATATGACTCCACTTTGGATCAAAAGCCACCCTCAATTTATTTTGTTAACCATGGTTGGGCCACTGATCTGTTGTGTTCTTTGACTGTATAACTGCTGTAATATATGCATTCATTCTGTAAATATTAACCATTGCCTATCCACCATCATGCCTTCTAAAGAAACTTACCCAGTCAATCAAAGCCAGCTCACCCCTCACTCCTTCTTAGTTTCCTTTCCTTTGTTTAGATCTAGATTTTGAACTTGTTCCTGGTCCTATTCAAATTTTAGATTCAATTGCTCTCCCTTTTTTCATGCATTTATTGTCTTGCAAACCTTTAAGATAAGACCACCTCTGTCAGCTCCTTCCATAGCCAAGGTTAACGTGTTTTTTTCTCTGAACTACCTCCTGCATTCTTTCTGTTCTCCTGTGCTCATAACTGTAAATGACTTGTCCAGAGAAATAAACAATTCGACTATGAATTCTTCTGAGATGTACCTGACTGAGTTATCTATATAACTGAATGTTGAATGCATTTAACTGATTGCAGAACACGAATGTTTGGACAAGTCGAGAATCAAGTTTACAGTGCCCAGATCTCTCGGGCTTACCTATTCATTCATGGGTCAGTATTCAAAGGGTTTGAACTTTTCCCATTCATTTTGCTTGTTTCAGATGTAGCAACAGTCAACTTTATCTTCTACTCTTCTGCCACATTACCCTTTTTCTCTAAATCCTTGCTATATTTTCTGCACTACCTCCTCACAACTTCTGCTCCCATTTTGATACAATTTATAATCTAATCAGTAAGTGCTGCATTTCTGATTCCAAGTTCTTGATTTTGATTGGAATGAATAGTGGTTTCAATACTAATTCCACTCCACTCAAAATACCTCAGCCAACACTCCTATATGGCTAAATTAACAATTACCAAGACAGATAGTAGGAACTGCCGATGCTGGAGAATCTGAGATAACAAGGTGTAGAGTTGGATGAACACAGCAGGCCAGGCAGCATCAGAGGTGCAGGAAAGCTGATGTTTCGGGTCTGGACTGTTCTTCCTGAGACATCAGCTTTCCTGCCCCTCTGATGCTGCCTGGCCTGCCGTGTTCATCCAGTTCTACACCTTGTTATCTCTTAAGAATTACCAACTCCTTTTTACTCTTCCCATAATGTCTTATCTATTCCCAATGCATTAACTAAGTGTAGAACATTGTCCAATTGATTTTGGAATTGCACTGTTTAGAAGAAATGACATCTCATGTATATCGAATCATATTTTCATTGACCTTTTGGCATGTCACTTCTAAGTTGCCAAGTAATTTAGTCAGGCAGCATCTTCCCCCTTTTCTCAGTCCTGTTTAATAGGTTAGTGTTTTGAAAAGTTATGTCAAGTATATTATGAACTTTTAGTCAGTACTTTTCAAAGCTGGACACAAAAATGTTACTAAGCATGTGACCATTGGTATTTGAACTATAGACATGTCTTAAGCAAATACATAATCAATTATGGGCATTGCCTGCCTACCAGGGAATTCACACAATTCTTTGCTTAAGGATGGGACAACACAGGAATATTGAGTTCCAGATTTCCTGTTCCCTAGTTTCACACTCAACAAGAAGGAAAGTCAAAACACAATTTGTGGCAGATGGAGGGGAATGACTACTGTCACCTTGCCATTTGTATCAAAATAGTTTTCCTCCTTCAAACTGGACTGGGTAGACTGGGTGTTAACCCATAAAACAGGGTGTGAAATTAACATAACCACCAGATTCTTTGGAAAAGGACTTGAACTTGTGGAATGTCACATGGTGAGAGAGCTGTATTTTTATCTGCTCTTAAAAATCAGCTAAAAGCTGGTTGTGATTAGTTCTCTCAAAGCCATCAGGAAAATGATTTTGGCCAATACGCAAGGTTGCAAGATGTCAATGTAGCTACAGAATGTAACCTGTCCCACTCAAAGTTTATCTGAGAGCTAACCTCCTAGTAATCTGACTGCAAGAATTTACTCAACTTGCTGTACAGGACTCTCCACATCAATGTTGAGGCATCAAATCCGAACATGTGACAACAGGGCTGTTATCTCGGAAATCTGAGATTGTAAATCAGAAACTAAGGATTGTAATTTGTAAAATTGCTTTGTTGACGTGTCCAGTCTTTCTTTGTGGGGGCTTTGCGAGTGAGATTCAGTGTGTGATGTTGCTTTTAATGTTGGGTAAATATGTGAGAATAATAACATTTGTTATATTTAAACTCACAAATGCTGGCTGCTGAATTTTTATGGAGATACACACTCACAAGGATTAGGAAATGGCACATCTCCATCAGCACGTTCTGATCAGGGGTAGTAAGAAAGCACATGCTGCCTAAGAAAACCAATACTAATCAATTAATTTCCTGATAGTCAAATACATTCTTCTTTATACAGTTTGTTACATATTTGTGCACAGAGTATGGGTGCTGCTGACAAGGTTTCATTTCCTGCCTACCATGAGTTTTTCTGAAAAGATTGAGGTGGTGTTGCTTGTTGACATCTTCCATTATTTTACTGATGACTGGGAGGAAACAAGCAGCTGAGTAATTGACAACATTAGATTGGGCAATATTGTTGGATAGGTGCCAGTATCATACCTATGCTGAAATGGTGTGGCTACGGTGTTTTGGTCCAGTGCACAGATCTTTGGCGTTACCTTATGATTAGTCAGTCTGGAATTCCATGTAAAAACCAAAAGAACTGCAGCTGGAATTCCATGCGCCTGCTTCTTTGCTCTTTCTGAAACAAGGCCCCAGAACACCCTTTTTCCTGTCTAATGGTATTTCTGCAGTGCATATTTGCTCCACCATAATGACTATTAATGCTACAAACCTTCTGTTGAGTCCATCTTGGAGCTCTCAGACTCAGTAGTTTTACCTGTAACTTTATTTGTTATGATGCAGTCAATACAGCACAAGGCTATTCTGCCCCTTGCATCTATGCCAGCTCTTTGTGGAGCAACCCAGTCAGTCCCATGCCCTTGCTCGAACCCTGTGCCCTGTAAGTCTAAACTAGAGATTTCCCAACTTTCAGGAATTCATCCATACAGCACCTTTTCAAATTTTACTCGGAGCATCGGAGGCTGAGGGGTGATCTTATAGAAGTTTACAAAATCATGAGGGGCAATGGATAGGTTGAATAGTCAAAGTCTTTTCCCCAGGGTAGAGGAGTCCAAAACTAGAGGGCATAGGTTTACGATGAGAGGCGAAAGGTTTAAAAAAGACTTAAGAGGCATATTTTTCACGCAGAGGGTGGTGTGTGTATGGAATGAGCTGCCAGAGGAAGTGGTGGAGGCTGGTACAATTACAACATTTAAAAGGCATCTGGATGGGTATATGAATAGGAAGGGCTTAGAGGGATATGGCCCAAATACTGGCAAATAGGGTTAGATTGATTTAAGATATCTGGTCAGCATGGACGAATTAGTCCAAAGAGTCTGTTTCTGTGCTGTACATCTCTATGGCTCTACAAACCAATTCACTACCATGGACCGGTTGGTAAACAAGCTCAGTAAACCTTTGAGTGCTTCAGCCTATTAGTAACAAAAATAAAGAAATTATTGATTTCATTTCCAACCAGAGGATGAGCGGGGATCTTATACAGTCAGGGGAGAAAGATTTCATTGATTTGTAAACGAAGACCTCTGCACATAGAACACATAGGTGAAAATAGGCTTCTTAAACTCACAGCACTTAGTCTCACCTCCTTTGCTACATTCTGCAGAAGATATAATTCATTAACACTAAGTCATATTGGAAAATCATTGGCATTGCAGCAGTGGGTATTTCAATATTGAGTTTTGTTTCCTCATGGGGGCTCTCCGATTGCACCACTGTCATTTAAACTTTCCTTTGAAGTTTACATGAAACACTGCATTCAAATCATCATCACTCACATCAGGATTTCACATTTGCTATGTCGTCAAACAAGGTCTTGGAAGATACTTATTCGTTCAAAGGGTTCTCTTTCTTTTACAATTCTGTCAATAATTCAGCAGAATTCTTGCCAATTAAAACCGGAATCTAAGTCATGGGAACAGGAACCAATCAGGAGCTAAAAACCAAGATGAATCACAGTTTTGTTGCATCAGTAAAAATAAATGTCAGACCTCCATCTGAGTTAAATGGCTGAGTTAAGATATGAGTAAACAATGAACAAACTAAAATGTTCTCCTCAACGCAGTTCTAGCAAACCTTGCACTGAGCATGTAGAAGTCTCTTCCCCCGACAGCACTGGTAGTTACATCAGACTCTTGTGGTGCAGTGTTAGTGTCTCTACTGCTGGTCTACAAGGTCTGGGTTCAAGTCCCACATGCCCTGACATGTGTAATAACATGCCTAAACAAGTTGATTTTAAAAATGTAGGGTCACGGACTATTTTTTATGGCAGAGGTAGATAGATTCCCGACTAAAAAGAGAATCAAAGGATATCTGGGGTTACACTGGAACATGGAGCTGATGCTTCAGTCACATAGCCATGATCTTATTGAATGGCGGAACAGACCCAAGGGGCTGAATGACCTATTCCCCCGCTTTGTTCACATGGCCCATTCCCCCCACCTTTGTTCATGTGACCTATTACCCCCACCTTTATTCATATGGCCTATTCCCCCGCTTTGTTCATAATGACCTATTGCCCCCACCTTTGTTCATATGACCTATTCTTCCCCCCCTTTTTGTTCGTATGACCTATTCCTCTTCTTTGTTCATATGCACAAACTTCCAACTACGAGGTTAAGAATGATGTGAACCAAGGCCACAAACATGATTTCAATTTGGATTAACAGCAGATTCTATGGTGTGATCCATAAATTCTAATTTGGGAACTAAATGGAATCTGTTCAATTGCATACTCCGGTATTGAATTTCTCAAGCTACTGCAATATATTATATGACGTGCATTTATATAGTGATATCTACACTGGAAATTACTAAATTTACAGTTACACCCATTACAACAGCCAACTAACCACCCAAATTATCAATGATCTGTGAAACTCAGTGTAAATTAATGGGCCCAAAAAATCCTCTGGTTAGTCATAGTTTCTGCTATTATTACAAAGAGCACGTTACTATGTCCAAGTGGGTTGAGGCATTCCTAACAAGTGTACTCACAGCCAGAGAATGCAAGGGTACTGATTGGGCAACCGTGTTGTCAAGAGGACCCAACAGGAGGCTGTTAGAGTGTTCGTTAAATCTATCACCGTTGCAACAGTAACATATGGAACTGTGCTGCCCTCTACCATCTACACAATGGTACAATGCCCAAGATCACCCCAGGCCAAATTTGACAAATGATGTGTCTTTGCATGTCATGGACATATAGTTTGAGAGGTGATGCAAGCCCAGAAAATGTGATAATCAACAGATTAAGTCTGCGAGAAATGACGTCTTTTAAGGATTTAAACATTGGAAGTGTAAAGTCAGCATTGAGCTCATAAGGGAAACAAATACATGAAGAAATGTCTTGTTTATTGAGAACTAAGCAGTGACACAAATCTCCATGACAGGGACAGCTATCTGCAAACAAATCTATAGCCATCATTGTAAGGGAAAAGGGACAAAAAGCTATCCAACTCAAAACATAATTTGTAAAAACGATAATGGTTAGCATTTCAAAAATATAACTAGCAGCCAATGAATGGGCGCATGAAAAAATAATTTTTTTTGATATTAAAAGATAGGTTTGGGTGGTAAACCTGGTCAATGTTTTATTGGGTCACTACAATTCAGAATGCATCTCAATTCAACATAAGTAATTGGTTGTTTGTTTGCAAGGTTGTTTCAATGTCACCTTTAAAAAGTCTCATCATAAATTGTTATATATTTGTACATATGACCATACTTATTAGAGCTAACCTATTCTGTAGTTACATTCAGAACTGAATTTGCCACGCTGACCAACCCTCCACCATCCTCCACCTTATCCAAGCTTTTATCTATCTCTTAACTCAAGGTCTCCCTCACAGATCAATAATCCTGCTGACCATTTATACAAATCCCTCATTCCTGCAATGCCTCCAAACTAAATTTCTAATTTTTATGTTTAATTCTTATCCTGACCTCTCCTCTCCATATCCTTAACTTCTTCCACCTTAACAATCCCAATCCTGACCTTTGCCTTCCTTTGATATTGGCTGCTAGCGCAATCCCCTACCTGCCTCTATCTTTCATTCTCCCCTCCATGGCAAACATCGATATAAGCCCCATTCTCCAGTATTTATCCCTTGTACAAAAAAAACTAAAGGTAACAAAATGAGGTTAAACAATGCCCGAGTGGGGCCCTGCAATAAAATGAAAATTGAAATCTAATGGAAACCACCCCTTATACCCTTTCAATTTTTCGCTTCATGGGCAGCACGGTGGCTCAGTGGTTAGCACCGCTGCCTCACAGCGCCAGGGACCCGGGTTTGATTCCAGCCTTGGGTAACTGTGTGGAGTTTGCACATTCTCTGTGTGTCTGCGTGGGTTTCCTCTGGGTGCTTCAGTTTCTTCCAACAGTCCAAAGATGTGCACGTTAGTTGTAACACAGTGTGGAGCTGCAGGAATACAGCAGGCCAGGAGTAGTAAAGTTGACATTTCGGGCCGGGACCCTTCTTCAGTCTTAGTTTTTCCTGAAGAAGGGTCCTGACCTGAAACATCAACTTTCCTGCTCCTCTGATGCTGCCTGGCCTGCTGTGTTCCTCCAGCTCCACAATGTGTTATCTCTGACTCCAGCATCAGCAGTTCTTACTATCTCTGCAGGTTAGTTGGATTGGCCATGCTAAATTGCCCCATTGCATCCAGGGATGTGTCAACTAGGTGGATTAGCTGTGGGAAATGGAGATACAGTAGGGGCATGGGTCTGGCTGGGAGGGTTGATTTGGACACAATGAGCTGAATGGCCTGCCTCCACATTGTAATGATCCTGTGATTCTATAATCCCTCCCCCTCTCTTTCCTTAAGAAGTACTTCAAAACCAATCTGATTGGCCAATCTTTTAGTCACACGTCCTAATACCATCTTCTTTGGCTCACCATCATTTTTATATGATTACACAACCAGGGCACATTTTACAAAGCTTTTTCTATGTTAATGGTGCTACATGAGCGCAAGCCATTGCTGATGTTATAATTATGGACTCCTGGGACAGATCTTCATCTGCTGCAAGTACATAATGAGAAACTGCGAGTAAGCTAATTTTTTTCAGTCTGAAATGAAAGGACAGAAGCTCCATCCATTGACTCCATCTGCCCGTCCTGCTGCCTCGGGAAAGCAACCAACATAATTAAAGACCCCTCCCACCCCGGTTATACTCTCTTCCACCCTCTTCCGTTGAGCAGAAGATATAAAAGTTTGTACACACATACAAATAAATTCAAGAACAGTTACTTCCCTGCTGTTACTGGACTTCTGAATGGACCTCTCAAATTTTAAATTTAATGTTAGTCTCACTCTCTGTGCACCTTCCCTGCAGCCGTAACATTGTATTCCTCGCTCTGTTCTTTTACCCTAATGCACTTTGTATGGTATGATCTCCCTGACTGCATGCAAAACAAAACTTTTCACTGTACCTAGGTACATGTGACAATAATAAATCAAATCAAATGAAATCAAATCCTGGGACCTGTCTGTGCTTTTTCTGACTGTGCCACCTGATGGATAAGATTTTGCACAGGGAAGGCCACACTTTGAAAATCAGTGAGACATTGCTGACTGTGTCTTCTGCGTTCTAGGACCTGAGCATTGGATATCCTTCACTAAACCTTTCGTCACTCCACCCGCCTCCCACAAAGTCCCGCATAAGAGATTATTGTGCAAGATTAAAGTGCATGGGAATGAGGGTTGTGTGTTGAGATGGACAGAAAACTGGCTGACAAAAAAGAAACAAAGAGTAGGAATTAATGTGTCCTTTTCAAATTGGTAGGCAGTAACTAGTGGGGTGCCACAGGGATTGGTGCTGGGACCCTAGCTATTCACAATATATATTAATGGTTTGGATGAGGGAACAAAATGTAACATCTCAAAGTTTGCAGATGATACCAAGTTGGGTGGGAGGGTGAACTGTGACGAGGATGCAGAGATCCTTCAGCATGATCTTGAGAGGTTGGTGAGTGATCAAATCAATGGCAGATGCAGTATAATTTGGATAAATGTGAGGTTATTCGCTTCGGAAGCAAAAGCAAGAAGGCAGAGTGCTACCTGATTGGCTGTAAATTTGGAGAGTGGAATGTGCCGTGGGACCTGGGAATCCTTGTGCACCAGTTGCTGAAGGTAAGCATGCAGGTGCAGCAGGCGGTAAAGAAGGCAAATGGTACGTTGGCCTTCATTGCGAGAGGTTTCGAGTACAGGAGCAGGGATGTGTTATTTTGAGAGGACTTGAATATAAAAGCAAGGATGTACTGCTGAGGCTCTATAAGGCTCTGGTCAGGCCACATTTCAAGTATTGTGCGCAGTTTTGGGCCCCATATCTCAGGAAAGGTATACTGGCCCTGGAGCGGGTTCACAGGAGGTTCATGAGAATGGCCCCAGGAATGGAAGGCTTAACATATGAAGAATGCTTGAGGACTCTGGGTCTATACTCAATGGAAGTTAGAAGGATGAGGGGGAATCTAATTGAAACTTACAGAATACTGAATAGCCTGGACAGAGTGGATGTTGGGAAGATGTTTCCATTAGTAAAAGATACTAGGACCTGAGGGCACAGCCTTAGAGTAAAGGAAAGAACTTTTAGAATGGAGATAAGGAGAAACTTCTTCAGCCAGAGAGTGGTGAATCTATGGAATTCACTGCCACAGAAGGCTGTGGAGGCCAAGTCATTGAGTATATTTAAGACAGAGATAGATAGGTTCTTGATTGTCAAGGGGATCAAGGGTTACTGGGAGAAAGCGGGAGAATGGGGTTGAGAAACCTATCAGCCGTGATTGAATGGCAGAGCAGACTCGAGCTGAATCGTCTAATTTCTGTTCCAATGTCATATGGTCTTATGGTCTTTCAAGAATACAAAGAAATGGTTAAAAGCCAGTTCTGGTCTCTGCTTGCTAATGGAAGTTTTTTTTAATTCATTCACAGGATGTTGGTCGCACTGCCTAGGCCAGCATTTATTGCCCATCCCTAATTGCCCAAAGGTCAGTTGAGAGTCAACCACATTGTTGTGGGTCTGCAATCAGATGTAGGCCAGACCAGGGTAAAGATGGCACAAAAACAGAAATTGCTTGAATATCTCAGGTGGTCTGGTAAGGATGGCAGTTTCCTTGCCCAAAGGTCATCAGTGAACCAGATGGGTTTTCTGACAATGTCACCATTGGACTCTTAATTCTGGAGTTTTCTTAAATTGAATTCAAACTCCACTATCTGCTGTGGCAGGATTCAAGGCCAGGTCCTGAGAACATTCCCTGGGTCTCTGGATTAACAGTCAGACAATAATAGCACTCGGCCATCACCTTCTCTTTTCCAACAATCGATAATGGTTTCATGCCATCATTAGCTTCTCAATTCAAGATTGTCATTGAACTCAAATTCCACCAACTACCATGGCAGGATTCAAACCTGTGCTCTGAAGAGTAGTGCAGCAACCATTGCATGTGAGCTGAGGTGCTCAAGTGTAGCATTGGGCTGTTGCACTAGAGTACACGGTAGTGATTGTAACAAGTTCAGCTAGGTGGACCTCATAGAATAGGAGTTCCCTAATTGGACCAGGTTAACAGCCCCAATCAGGGAGCCCTGGCTGACAGCTATTAACAGGAGTGTCAGAGTTTCTGTTCACTCTGAAAGCGGCTTAGGGGAAGCCGGATCAGTGTTAAGCACTTTCCATGTGTAAATAAAGGGTGACTTGGTGACAGAATACCGGCTTCTGTGGGGTTATTTCACACACTAGCCTTAGTTTGAGTGCTCGGTGAGCTGTGAAGAGCACTGTCGCAGAACCCACTAGTCACACATACAATGTAGGTAAAGGAATTTCTCGCTCTGAATTGGACAAGCCAGCTAGCTAGCTAGCCAGTCAAATAGAAACAAGACAAAAGAAGGACCTAGAGATAGTAAGAACTGCAGATGCTGGAATCAGAGATAACACAGTGTGGAGCTGGAGGAACACAGCAGGCCAGGCAGCATCAGAGAGGCAGGAAAGTTGACATTTTAAGTCCAAAAGGGCCCAAAAGAAGGACTTACTAGCTCTGAGTAACACCAAACAGCCACTATCAAAAGGAATCAGGACGCAAGAACTTCAAATAACGTGCCAAGCCAAGAATCCAAACATTGACTGCTTCGCTATCAATGTTCCACCATCAACACTTGACGAGCAACATGGAAATGTTTGGAAATTCACCATAATCAATATGTAAAGTGCCTTGTGATTTTCTATCTTATCACATTTAATAATTAATAATCTCTCTCCTTTTTTGAAACTCAAGAAAACCTAGTTCATTTGGCTCTTTTTTAAAACCTACATTTATTTGGTCTGGTAGAAAGGTACCCACAAGGGAGGTTCTTTTTCAATTGAGACATAACACGGTGTGGAGCTGGAGGAACACAGCAGGTCAGGCAGCATCAAAGAAGTAGGAAAGGTGATGTTTCGGGTCAGGACCCTTTCTCAGAAATGGGGAGGGGGAAGGGAGCTCAGAAATAAATAGAGAGAGGAGGGATAGGGATGGCGAAGGTAGGTGGGACAGTGATAGGTGAGTGTAGGTAGGGAATGGTGGGGATTGGTCAGTGAGGTGGGACGGGCGGACAGGTGGGAGAGAAGATGGACACTTATCACCATCCCACCTACCTTCCCCATCCCCACCCCTCCTCTCTCTATTTATTTCTGAGCTCCCTTCCCCCTCCCCATTTCTGAGAAAGGGTGCTGACCCAAAACTTCAACTTTCCTGCTCCCCTGATGCTGCCTGGTCTGCTGTGTTCCTCCAGCTCCACACTGTGTTATTTCTGACTCCAGCATCTGCAGTTTTTACTGTCTCTTCTTTCTCAATTTAACCTTTTTCCAACCAGTTATAGGGGCGGGTGAAAAAAAATAAGAGGATCCCCCTTCACCCAGAAGCCTGACAACTTAGGGTATCCTACCTGGAGCTGTAATAACTTGGGGAGCCTTAACTGGTGCCTTGCCATCACCGTTGCCTACATCCAAGCTCTAGAAATTCCTTGTTACACCTTTCTGCCTCTCTACGTCACAATTCTCATTTTGAGACACAAATTAAAATGTATCCTTTTGACCAGGTCATCTGACCAAGTGTCTGCTCGTGGAGTTTGATGTCATTTTTTGTTTTATATTTTACTGGTGGATATATTTAAATAAATGTATTAGATATATTTAAATAAAAGTTACTGATTGTACTGAACATATTTCTCCCTCTATCCCTTGCGAGTCTTTGCCACTGCTTCTCTATTGTAATTTGTTCAATGGATGGTGACATCATTTATTGCTGAACTTCCTAATTCTGTCCCTATCTTCCCAAGGGGCAGTTGAGTGTCAAACACATTGCTATGGGTCTGGAGTCACACGTAGGCTAGACCAGGCAAAGGCAGCAGATTTTCCTCCCTAAAGTGTATTAATGAACCATTTCGTTTTTTATTTTAAACGACAGTGGTTACATGGTTGCCAATGGTTCAGATTTTTATTACATTCAAATTTCATTATGCCCTATGATAACAAGGTGGAGAGCTGGATGAACACAGCCGGCCAAGCAGCATCACAGGAGCAGGAAGGCTGATGTTTCGGGCCTAGACCTTTCTTCAGAAATGGGCGAATTTCTGAAGAAGGGTCTAGGCCCGAAATGTCAGCCTTCCTGCTCCTCTGATGCTGCTTGGCTTGCTGTGTTCATCCAGCTCTCCACCTTGTTATCTCAGATTCTCCAGCATCTGCAGTTCCTACTATCTCTGAAACAACTTCATTATGCCCTATAGCTGGATTCAAACCCATGGCCCCAGAACACAGGGATGAAGAAGATCTGAAACAAAAATAGAACTAGCTGGTGACACTCAGCAGGTTGGGTGACATTCTTAAGGGAGAAAGCAAAATTCTTGTCTCGAATCCAGTGACTCCTCATTAGAACTCTCTGGATTGCTGGTCTGATGTCTCTACTATTACACCATGTGCCATCTGCTTATGTTTATTTTCTAACAGGTTAGCTTCTGAAGGAGTTTAGTTTCTGAAGATGTTGCATTCAATGTATAAATTCAACACAAAAGATTTTGACTTAATAAGATTCCAATAATCAGTCGCAGCATCTTCATGTATGGAAATAAATGTCCTGGACAGTCATTTGGAGATAGCAAGAACTGCAGATGCTGGAGTCAAATTCAACACAGTGTGGGGCTGGAGGAACACAGCAGGCCAGGCAGCATCAGAGGAGCAGGAAAGTCAACGTTTTGGGTTTACACCCTTCAAAGCTGCCTGACCTGCAGTGTTCCTCCAGCTCCACGCTGTATTATTCTAGAGAGTCATATCTAATTCAAAATGTTAACTCTATTTCTCTCTCCACACATGTTGCCAGAGGTGCTGAGTTTCTCCAGCACTTTGTTTTTATTCCAGATTTCAAGGATCTGCAGTATGTTGCTTTCATTTGAGTGTTTAATTTTGAGGTTGCTCTCTGAGTATTTTACTTCCCGGTGGGTGGAAGCTCTTCTGCAACAGTTTCCATCCTGTCACAGACACCACATTTTGCCTCTTCACATCACTTTATCGGTATTAAACAAAAATCCCAGCCTTAATTGTGCAGGGGTGCGCTTTACTTTTGGTGAAGGAATGGGATTGTGTGAGGGCAGTCAGGATAAGTAAAATCGACAAAAATCTCAAGCAAGTTCAGAATGTGACTCTAACCCACCAACTTCCAGGTTATCCTGAGGCAGTGCAAGAGGTGGGTTGGCATTTTAAATAGAACAATGATGATTAGAGCTTTGAACGGGGCCAGTTTGGCAGGTTTTGAAAGCCTTGGGTAATGTGGCAGCTGCAGAGAGGTAATGACAGACTTGGGGAGCATTGCTTTTGGGTTGGATTGAGGGAGAAAGAATATTTCCTCCCAAGGTCCCCCACTGTCAAGCCCCAACACCCCGATCTGTCCAAGTGAAAATCAGCACCCCACCTTTGCCAGGTGATTGGACTGCGCCAGAGTTCAGAGAGTGATGACCTCCCACCCCTCCTGCACTAACACTCTGGAAGACCAGATATCACTGAGACAATGATAGGTTGTGGTTGAGTTCTCTTGTTCATTGTGCTTTACAATCTCGGCCTTCTTTATAATTTGATACATTAAAACAAACATTGCCTGGTGAATGGATCTCACAGGATCGCAACAAATTAAAGGACTTTGAACTCCTTTTCTTTTCATGTCAGCCCAAGGTCAATGGGTTACTCTACTGTCCCTGAATCAGAATGGGTTCATAAGGTGCTGCAAGCCATCAGGAAGGCTAATGGACTGAGATCGCAATAGGATTTGAGTATAGGAGGAATGAAAACTTGCTTCACTTGCAATTCATCCAGCCCCATGCTTGTTATCTCACTTGCAATGGAGCTAGGTTTGACAGGACCTGGAGTACAATGTGCAATTTTGGCCTTCCTATCTCCAGAAAGACATTATTGCCATACAGAGATTACAACAAAGGTTCACCAGACTTGTTCCTAGGATGGCGAAACGATCCTACGAAGAGAAATTTGGCAAACCTGGACCTGGACTCTACAGTTTCGAAGACCGAGAGGTGGTCTTATTGAAACCTACAATGTACATGAGGTCTGCCATTTATATAAATGATTTGGATGAGAATATCGAAGGAATGATTAATGGGTTTGCAGACAACACCAAAATTGGTGGCACAGTAGACAGTCAGGAAGGTTTTCTAAGATTACAAAGGGATCTTGATCACACGGATCAAAGTGCTGAAAAATAGCTGCTTGAGTTCAATCTGGATAAAGGTATTGCATTTTGGTACAACAAACAAGGGTAAGGCTTATACTATTAATGGTAGGGCCTTGGGTAGTGTTGTAGAACAGAGGCACCCAGGGGTTCAGGTACATAATTCTTTGAAGTTTGCATCACATAGAGACAGGGTGGTTAAAAGGCGTTTAGCCCACTTGCCTTCATTGCTCAGTCCTTTGAGTATAGGAGTTGGGATGTCATGTTGAGGTTGTATAGGACATTGGTGAGGCCTCTTCTGGAATACTGTATACACTTCTGGGTTGCCCAGTTATAGGAAGGATATTAGTAAACTAGAGAGGAGTCAGAATAGATTTACCAAGATATTAATAGGTATGGAAGATTTGAATTATAAAGAAAGGCAGGATAGGCTGGGATGTTTTTCACTGGAGAGTAGGAGGTTGAGAGGTGACTCTTTAGAAATTTATAAAATCATGATGGTATAGATAGGTTTGATAGTAGGTGTCCTTTCCCTAGGATGGTGGATTTCAAGACTAGGGGTCACATTTTTAAGACGACAGGAGAAAGATTTAAAGAAAATAGGAGGGACAAATGTTTTACACAAAGGGTGGTTCGCATGTGGAATGAACTTCTTAAGGAATTGGTGGATGTGGGCACAATTACAACCTTTAATAGACATTTGGATAAGTATATGAATAGAAAAGGTTTGGAGGGATGTGGGCCAAGAGGGGGCAGGTGAAACTAGTTTAGTTTAGAATTGTGTATGGCATGGACTGGTTGAACCGAAGGGTCTGTTTCCATGCTAAATGACTCTATGATGGACCGGGTTAATGCAGGTAAGATGTTTCCCCTTGTTGGGGAATTTAGGACTGGGGGTACCAGTTAAAAATAAGGGAGCTGCCATATAGAAGGGAGACTAAGAGAAATTCTTTTTACTCAAAGGCTGTCAAACTTTGGAATTCAGAGGGTTGTGGAAGCTCAGCCTTTAAGTATATTCAACGTAGACGTTGATAATTTTCATAATCAATAGTGTTTAGGGCTATGGGGATAGTGTTGGTAAAAGGTTGAGGTGTTCAATCAGGCATGTTCATAATAAATGGTGGAGCAGACTCAATGGCCCACTCCTCTACCTATGTTTATGTCCACTCCAAGGATCCAGTACTGAGGGTGTGCTGCTCTATTAAAGCTGGACCCCAATTGCCTTCTTGATTGGATGGAGAAGTTCCCATGGCATTATTTTCAAGAACAGCAGAGGAGTTCTCCATCCATTCTCGTCAATATTTATCCCTCAAGCAACATCAAAAATGGCTTATCTGGTGAGAGATGCTGTGGGAGTTTGCAAATTGGTTCCTACCTATCCTACACCACAAATATGGATATGCCAATTAAGTAATTTTGCAAAATACTATGGGTTATCCCGAGTCCTGAAAGCCACTATATAAACAAAAGATTTCTGATGAAGGGTCTAGGCCCGAAACGTCAAGTTTTCCTGCTCCTATGATGCTGCTTGACCTGCTGTGTTCATCCAGCCCCACACCTTGTTATCTCAGATTCTCCAGCATCTGCAGTTCCTATTATCACTGATATAAACAAAAGTATTTTTTATCCTTTGATTGGCATGTATTCCTTTCTTTTCCCTCACTCAGTTTCCCTGTACTATATTCTGCCTCCTCTCCCCACATAACTTTTTCGTCTCTGTCTCTGGCATTGACTCTTTGCTGTATTAATTAGTTCACCAGACTGTACTCTTGCCTGAATTATATCAATTAAAGATTTCTGAATGAGCTCAAATGGATTTTTCTGCTCATTCTTGTTCTTAATATTGTTTTGTCCCAGAAACTTAGAGTTTTACCTTCTGAATGTTTACACAGGAGTGTTTTATTGACCAAGCAATCCTATATAATCACAGACTTCGCAATGGGTTTTGATAGCTTCAATCTCTTGAGGTTTCTGGCCAGCATACTACTGATTGAGCTGTCGATATATATCAGGCTCAAGGGTTTCCAAAGTATCCTTTCCAATACATCTTCCTAGTGGGAATCTGTAGCCTTTTATTCTACACTGGTAAATCATCTAAGATTGTGAAATGCTGTCTGTGCATAAAATATGTGTTCTCAGCCAATCACTGGGTTTTTAGTCTGACCATCCTCCAACATAATATTGGGGAATGGTAGCACTGTCTTGGTCACCTTTTTGCTTACTTAAAGTTTATAGGAGTCTCATTTGGTTTCCTGGTTTCTTCTCAGCCATATGAGATATTTTCTTTATGCCAATGCAGATCACCTTAACATTTTCTGTATGTTAGAGATAAAAGGTACCGCAGATGCTGGAGAATCCGAGATAACAAGCATGGGGCTGGATGAACACAGCAGGTCAAGCAGCATCATAGGAGCAGGAAAAC
>JAHRHZ010000048.1:8333185-8398422 GCA_024137785.1 Ginglymostoma cirratum | reverse complement strand
GGGGGGGTGAGGAAGTGAGGGGGCTGAGGGCTGGGGTGGGGGCGTGTGTCGGGGGGTGAGGGCTGGGTGGGGTGAGGGGGCGTGTGGGGGGTGAGGAACTGTAATTGACCGTTTGGGTGATGTACCTGCGGAGGTAGTGCAGCCCATCCCCGAAGCGCTCCTCAAACTCATCCCGGAGCCTGTGGGTTCCCTCGGAGCCGATGGAGGAAAGGTCGAGCACGGCGGAGACCTCCTGGAAGCCGGCGGTGAAGTCGCTGAAGTTGATGGAGCCGTCAGTGTCCACATCCAGCTTCTGGAAAAGGGGGTCAATCTGCGAACGGGACAGACCGAGCTCCCGGCAAACGCCGGAGAAATCCTCGAACTCGATCAGCCCCGAGTGGTTCAGGTCACACGCCGAGAAAAGTCTCCTCAGATCGGGCCGGGTCATTGCCCCTGGCTCCATCCGGCAGTAACTCCCGACACAATCTGCTCTGTGTTGCCCAGGGTCCAGGCGGACACGGCTCCTTGAGGTCTCTGTCTCTCACTCTCAGGAGACAGTCTATGAGTAATGCTGGTTATACAGGGCGAGCTGCAATCACTCACCTTTCAATAGGCGTTTTCCACCAGCCGGGATCATTCCGTGCACCAACCCAGACTGCACCCTACTGCCTGCATATTACCAGCCCCCAGTCTCTCCAAATTGCAACTCACTTTATACTGTTCATGTCTTTAAAAGTCTTTGAAGGTAGCAAACACTTCCTATTTCCTGCTCTAACCCACCCACCTCCCCATTACATTCCACCCTCTTCTGTGAATCAGCCGGAGAAATGCCCCAAGAGGTTTATGTGGCTTTTCACGTTTTTTTAAAATTTCTACAACTGCAGAAAGCGGCTGCAAGTCCCACTTCACAGAGCTGAGGAATTCTAGCCTGACTCTCGCAGTGCAACACTGTTGGCAATGCTTTCTGAAGAAGGGTCCCGACCCGAAACGTCAGCTTTCCTGCTCCCCTGATGCTGCCTGGCCTGCTGTGTTCCTCCAGCTCCACACTGTGTTATCACTGTTGGCAATGCTGTCTTTTTTCTGTATATTCAGAGATGCTTTTAAGCACCATGGAACGCTTCCTATTTCCACCATCAAGTCACCTGTGTTATTTTTTTCCTTCATACTCCACCAATATTTCACAAGGATGTTAGATAACAAGGTGTGGGGCTGGATGAACACAGCAGGCCAAGCAGCATCATAGGAGCAGGAAAGCTTGATGTTTCGGGCCTAGACCCTTCATCATCTGCTGTACCTTTTATCTCTTTCACAAGGATGTTGCCAGGTTTGGAGGGTTTGAGCTATAGGGAGAGGCTGAATAGACTGGGGCTATTTTCCCTGGAGTGTCAGAGGCTGAGGGGTGACCTTATAAGAGGTTTATAAAATCATGAGGGGTATGGATTGGGTGAATAGCCAAGGTCTTTTTCCCAGGGTAAGGAGTCCAAAACTAGAGGGCGTAGGTGTAAGGTGAGAGGGGAAAGAATTTAAAGAGCAACTTCTTCGCACAGAGTGTGGTGCGTGTATGGAATGAACTGACAGAGGAAGTGGTGGAGATTGGTACAATTACAACATTTAAAAGCATCTGGATGGGTATATGAATAGGAAGGGTTTAGAAGGATATGGACCAAATACTGGCGAATGGGACTAGATAAATTTAGGATATCTGGTCAGCATGGAAGAGTTGGACCGAAGGGTCTGTTCCAGTGCTGTACAACTCTTTGACTGCATCACCTGTGTTTCTGAATCAATCATCCATTTCCATGCAGAGCCAGTCAGAGTCAGTGCAATGATCCCAAAAGTGAGGGAAAGATAGAGAGACAGGATGAAGGAACTGAAACAACGTTGAGTAAGAAGGGGAGATAAGGCACTGCACCCCTCCCCATGCCCATTTCTCTGTCTAAAGACATCAAGGGTGTTGATGGACCCTGCCTGCCTTCCCTCCAAAGACATCCAACCACAAGTGTAGCCATGGAAGAAGGTGCTGTCTGTTTTATTTCTGAGATGTTAAACTCCTGGAGCTGGCTTCTCTGGTAGATACCAAAGATCCTACAGCAGTATTTCAAGGAAGAACAAGATGAGGTGCAAGAAATAGGAGCAGGAAGAGGCCATTCAGCCCATCGTATCTGCTCCATCATTCAATGAGACCATGGCTGATCTGGTAATCCTCAACTCCACTTTTCTGTATTTTCTGTATACTCTCGATACCTCTACTGATTAAAAACCTCAGCCCTGAATATGCTTATCAACTCAGCTTCTACAGCCCTCCGATTCACTACCCTCTGAGAGAAGAACTTCCTCCTTATCTCTGTCTTAAATAAGCGACCCCTTATTTTGAGATTATGTTCTCTTGTCCCAGACGCTTCCACAAGGGGAAACAACCTTTACACATCTACCCTGTCAAGTCCCCTGAAAATTTTGTATGTTCCAATCAGGTCCTCTCTCATTTTTCTAAACTCCAGTGAGTACAGGCCCAATCTACTCAACCTCTCCTCATAAGACAGTTCCTCTGTATCTGGTGTCAGCCTTCTCTGGACTACCTACAATGCCAGTATATCTTTCTCTAGATATGGGGACCAAAACTGTTCATGGTATTCTCCTGTGGTGTGACTGGTGCCTTGTACAGTTTTAATAAGATCTCCCTATTTTGATGCTCCATTCCCTTTGAAATAAAGGTCAATATTCCATTTGCCTTCTCTATTACCTTCTGAACATGAATACTAGCTTTTTGTAACTTATACACAGGGATGCTGAAATCCCTCTGTTCTGCAGTTTTCTGCTGTCTTTCTCCATACAGTCATAGAGTCATACAGCACAGAAACAGACCATTCATTCAATCCAGGCTGAACATAATCCAAACTGGCCCATGTCCCTCCAAACCTGTCCTCTTCATGTACTTATCCAAATGTCTTTTAAACATTGTAACTATGCTTCGTCAGGAAGTTAATTCCATATACAAAACACTCTCTGTGTAAAAAATCTGCCCTCCTGAGAATAATTCTCCTTCTTCTCACCTTAAAAATGTGCCCCCTAGTCTTGAAATCCCTCATCCTAGGGAAAAGACAACTAACATTAACCCTTCATATACCCTTCATTATTTTGTAAATTCCTATAAGGTCACCTCTCAACCTCCTATGTTCCAGTGAAAGAAGTCCCAGCCTATCCCGCCTTTCTTTGTAACTCAAATCCTCCATACCCAGCAACTTCCTGGTAAATGTCTTCTGAACCCTCTCCAGCTTAATAATATCCTTCCTATAACACGGCAACCAGAACTGGGCACAGTGCTCCAGAAGTGGCCTCTCCAATATCCTGTACAAGCTCAACATGATTTCCCAACTCCTATACGGAAAGGGCTAAGCATTGAAGGCAAGCATGCTAAATGGCTTTTTAACCACCTTGTCAAATGTGATGCAAACTCCATGGAACTATGTGCCTGAACCCTCTAGGTCCCTAGTGTTGTACAACACTACCAAAGGCCCTACCATTAATTGTATAAGTCCTACCACTGTTAGTTGTGCCAAAGTGCAATACCTCACATTTATCCAGAATGAACTCCATCTGCCTTTTTTCAGCCCATTGAACCATTTGGTCAAGATCCCTCTGTATTCTTAGAAAAGCATCTTCACTGTCCAGCATGCCACCAACATTGAACTCCTCTATTCTTCCTGCCAAGTGCATAACCTCACATTTTCCCACATTATACCACCTCTACCAAATTTTTGCTCGCTTGCTTAACCTGTCTATATCCTTCTGCAGACACTTTGTTTTATCCTCAACACTCCCCTTTCCATCCAAAAATCTACCCAACTCCAGAACCGGATGCAATACCCAAACCTCTCTGTGGTTCTAAAGAGATGTAATAATGATCTAGGAACTGAGCAGGTTGTGTCTAAAACACAGCATGGTCATGTGGACAGTAACAACTTCAGAATGGAGTTGGTAGATTTCCCACCCCAACAGCGATACAATGATCTTCATGATGCAAAGGACCAACAATAACCTGGTATCTATGAAACTGCCTCAAATTCAAACGCCAAGACCTGTTATAATAAGGGAATTGAGGTTCATAATGTAAATAGAGCCACAATTACCATGTCAGGTAAAAATTAGCTTGATCCTGCGCTGTGTATACACCAGCCAGTTTCATGGCCAATGGAATTGAAGAGGCCAACTAAAGATATATCACAGAATCCCTACATTTTGGAAGCAGGCCATTCAGTCCATCAAGTCCACACCAACCTTCTGAAGAGTATCCCACCCAGACCCACCCTGCCATCTCTATAATCCTGAATTTCCCATTGCCAATCCACCTTACCTGCACATTTTTGGACTTAGGGTGGAAACCCATGCAGACACAGGGAGAACGTGCAAACTCCACACAGACAGTCACCTGAGAGTGGAATCAAATCCAGGTCCCTGGCAGTGTGAGGCAGCAATGCTAACCACTGAGCCACCTGTCACCCAGAAGTGTTGAAATATACTCATGGGATTCCAAAGAATACAAATACTCTTCCTGGGGCCCATAAAAAATAATTTGGGCAAATGCTGCCCAGGGACACCCACTCTCCATAATTAGGAACCCCCTTCCCTCTAAACTGAGCAAACTACTTGGCTAGTATATGAAAACTGAAAGAATTGTGGATGCTGTAAATCAGAACAAAAACAGAAGTTGCTGGAAAAGCTAAACAGGTCTGGCAGCATTTGTGAAGAAAAATCAGAGTTAATGTTTCAGCTCCGGTGACCCTTCAATTTATTGACCTGAGACACTTTGTCTTTACAACAATTTGTAATAGTTTCAGGGCTGGGCAAGCGTACTGAAACTCTTAAAACCCTTGAAGCTATATATAAGAAACTTTTAGCAATTATCTTGTTTCTAATTGCCATCTAAGCTTTGTCAATCATCTAAACTGCTACCTTGGATAAAACAAAAATCAGACTTAGCTTTATAAGGAAGTGCTATAACACCTTTCTTGCATCTTCAGCACATCCTGAAGTGTTTCACAGTCCATAAACTATCTTTTAAAGGACAGCCCCTATTGCTATGTAGAGAAGTACAGGAACTAGTTTTGCACATGGGAATGTCACACAAACAGTGACTGAGATAAATGAACTGGAGCTGTTTGCTGGGAAGATGTAAGGTGTGCTGTAGTTCACTATGATTGACATGGTCTTTTATGATCATGTGCCCCAGGACCTGGACAATATTTAGGCTTAGGTTGATAAGTAAGTAACATTCCTGTCTCACAAGTGCCAGGCAATGACCAACCCCAATGGCATCACCATCACTAAATATCCTATCAACAATATCAAATCTGTAATAACTCCTTGAACAAGTGCTTCTTATTTCCAAATCAAGGGAGTTCTCTCCATCAATCAATAGTGCTAAGAAGTAACTCATCATATTGCAGTTGGGGGAGCTTGATGTGCGTAAATGGGCTGCTACATTTGCCAATTATAAGTGGCTACTCTTTGAGAGAACATAATTGTCTGTGAATCATTTTGTTATGTCCTACATTTTGGAAAGAAGCATTTGGTGATATTTTAGTCAATGAATTAAAATATATCAAGGAAGTGAGACCTTAGGAATCAGATCTGCAAAGACTTTTCCACATGATCCATTTTTCTCTACGCACTAGTTCTGTAAATGACAGTTCAGAATTTAATTTGATAAATATGCTTATGCTTTCATCCCTGTGCTCTGAGATACATTCAATCTCGACAAAACAGTTTCTTAATTTTAAAATTTTCATCCTTATTTTCAAATCTGCCAAAGGCTTCACCACTCCTCATCTGTATATTCTCCTTCAACCAGACAACTCTCTGAGATATCTCCTCTCCTCTAGTTATGACCTTTGTGTATCTCTGATGTTAGTTGCTCCATCATTAGGGACTTTGCATTCAGTTGCCTAGATCCTACGCTTTGGAATTCCCTCCTTCCACCTCTCTATCTCACTTATCTCCTTTAAGACACTTCTTAATGCCTACTTCTTTACCCAAGCTTCAGTTATCTGACCTAATATCTCCTTCAATACCCCAGTACCAAATTATATTTTAAGAAGCTCTTGACCCTAGATTTCTAACCACTGCCAGGACCACATTTACAGCAGCACTCTGCTTCACACATCGCTTGAGCAGCATCTAAAGTGTAAGAAAAGATAATCATCAAATCTCTGAAGTACAACAAGAACCCAAAAGGCACGAATACGTTGGGTGAACCCTTTGCCAAAGCCACAATTTGAAAGGGCAAGTATTAACCTGACTGCATGAGGTTATAGTGAGACATCATTGAGCTGCAAGAAACATTGATGTAACAGCTCTATACAGGTAGAAACTCTCTATTTTGTATTCACAGTTAATTCAAAGTACTTAGAATATTTGTAGTACATTCATTCTACCAAAATGTTTATAAAATTTGTTAACCCCTGCTGACCTTGTAATCTCTTTTATTCATCTTTGTGACAGTACAATATTTTGCTGACTCACTGACATTTAGGTACTTATTTTCCGTGCTTCATAGTTTGAAGATTAGGTTGTCATCACTTGCTTGTCATCAAGATTAAATGAATGTGTCCCGTATAATCTACCCTAATTGCTTGAGTGCCATTACTGTCAATATGGGAAGTTTACCCTTCAGTAATTGATCACGTGATACCAAAATGTTGATGGGCTTCTATAACCAGATAGTGGACTCTCAGGCAAGTAACCATTGATGTACGAGCCAACAAACATACTCTATCTTTACTACACTCACTTAACTTAATATCTATGACCCACAATGGAATTCCTCCTAAAAACAAACTGTGATGGATACTGATAGATTATAAAGTATTGAAAATAAGGTATCTCATTCAAACATTGAGTTTCCATTAAAACAAACAAATTATTTGCAGTTGCCACAAGTCTGGATTCTATAACCACTTTTCCATAGTACAGATTTTTTAAAAGCTCATATTTAATCCTGATGGTTTTGAAGGAAACGTCTAGTTTCATGATTTACTTTTTAAACAAAGGGGTTACTATTGTAGGTTAATTTACAATGCACAGAAAGAAATAAAGCGCATTTTTATCGCACCTTCCACAACCTCAGGACTCTTAAAATGCTTCAGTCAATGAAGTCTTTTAAATTGTACTGTACAATTGTGCTAAGTATGAATGATCAAATCTTAGCTTCCATCATCTGAATAAAAATGGGTGGCATGGTGTCTCAGTGGTTAGCATTGCTGTATCACAGGACCCAGGATTAATTCCAGCCTCAGGAGGTTGCATGTTCTCCCCAAGTCTACGTGGGTTCCCTCTGGGTGCTCTGGTTTCCTCCCACAGTCCAAAGATGTGCAGGTTAGGTGGATTGGCCATGCTAAATTGTCCATAGTATCCAGAGATGTGTAGGCTAGGTGAGGTAGCCATGGGAAATGCAGGGTTACAGGGATAGAGTGCGTCTGGGTGGAATGCTCTTCAGAGTGTTGGTGTGGACTCGATGGGCTGAATGGCCTGCTTCCACACAGTAGGGATTCTATGTTCTCATCTCATCAGCATACCCGAAACCTCTTGTGGATTAACATGGCTTTTAAAAAGGACAAATATTGATGTAAAGTGGTTGCTGTGATCAAACTAACCACAGATTGTTCTTCTGGTCCGGACCCAATGTTGAATAAACAATAATATTCGCACTGAAATGATTGTTTTATCTAAAGACTTTGAATACAGGCAACTGAGTCATCATCAATAATTTGTTTTAATGTCTCACGTTTTAATTCACAATTGTATGATAATTTCATATATGGGAGAGGAATGGTTCTCCTGCCAGTCAGCCACTTGGAAATACAATGGAGCCAGACTTGGGAATACACAAATGCATCATATTTCAGTTGCTGGTTTTGAGCAGCGTAGTAGAGAGAAGAAATGATTGATTCTTCAGTTCAGCTATTTTGTCTATGTTTGGGCCAAAACTGTAATGAGGTCAGGAGCATTAGCCAAACTGAGCATCAGTGAGCAGCTTATTCCTTTGCAATTACTGCTCACTAACACTCAAAGGCACCTCTGATCACTTTGATAGTGATTGGAAGTTGACTAGTGGCTAGGTTGGATTTTTCCCAATTTTGCAGGCAAAACTGTCATGACCACTGATCAGAGACATAAATCCCCTGCAGAAATATTGAACTATAATTACAATGTTTTTTTTAAAAGACATCCAGCCACAAAATTCCATGACTGTCTGGAGAGGGAACCTGGAAAGTCACATCTGATGAGCACCAATGAAGCTTCAAAAGGATGGATTAAAATGGAGAAAATGAAGTACAAACTGAACAATAATCTCCAGTCGGACTGTGAACATGGTGGGAGAAAAGACGGAAGTGTAGGTGAGAGGCATGTTTTATGTCTTCCCTGTTAAAGAATACACAGGAACAGTGTTTAAAAGCTGTTTCAACTGTGGTCTGTGTGAAGAAAATGTGCTAGTGAGCTGAGATGCTCATGTCTATCACTGATACAGTATGAGGTAGTTTTGGGTAATAACCTGCATTCAAACATGAGTGTGCAGTGAAAGTCACAGTTTAGGAGCCACCCACTAATTACCTTTGCATTGCAGGTAAGTAGCTCTTATTCTGAGTGCTCGAGCCAGCTAGCCAGCTGCTAATGTCGAAAGGAAACAGAATGAAAGCATTTCAAATTAACCTGCAAAGCCACGAATCCTAAAATTGACTGTTCAACTATCATTATCCCACCATGTACTCTTCACAAACAATTCTCTTTATTAAGAATGTTTCTTGTATCTTTTAATATTTATCTGTTTTTTGACTCATTGCTGCCTCACAGCACCCAGGGACCCGGGTTTGATTCCATCCTCGGGTGACTGTCTGTGTGGAGTTTGCATATGCTCCCCGTGTCTGTGTGGGTTTCGTCTGGGTGTTCTGTTTCACCTCACCATCCAAAGATGTGTAGGTTAGGTGGATTGGCCAGGCTAAATTGCCCATAGTGCCCAGCAATGTGCAGGCTAGGTAGATTACCATGGGAAATGCAGGGTTACAGGGATAGGTTGGGTCTGGGTGGGATGCTGTTCAGAGGGCCTGTGTGGACTTGATGGGCCGAATGGCCTGCTTCCACACAGTAGGGATTCCATGATTTTATGAATTGAGAAGCATGTGTGTTGTGTTATTGTTCCTTCCTGCATTTAGTAATTAATAAACACTTCTTTCATTAACTTGAAAAAGTCTGGTGAAACTGGCTTCTTTTATAACAGAAACCTATTTGCTCTGGGAAAAAGTTAGCTAGAAGGGAGGGCTCCTTTGTAAACTAATCTTGTTGTGACTAGCCAAAGAGGCAACATGAATAAGGAAGGGGAGCCGTCAGTTTTTGAAGCTCAAGTTATCTGTTATTGCTAGAATATTTTCAGTCCCCATAGACTTTGCAGCATCTGATGTCTTTGGTTGCTTCTCAATCTCACGTGGAATGAATTGAATTGAATGAAAACTGGCGTCTGTGATGCTGATGACCTCAAGAGAAGGCTGAGATGGATCATCCACTCAGTATTTCTGGCTGAAGATGGATACAAAAGCTTCAGATGTTTCCTTTGCACTAGTGGTTTGGCCTCCCATATCATTGACATTGAGGATATTTGTGGACCTTCTCTCTTTTTAGTTGTTTAATTGACTGCCACCATTCACAGCTGGATGTGGCAGGACTGACAAGCTTAGATCTGGTCCATAGGTTGTGAGATTGCTCAGTCCTGCCTGTCACACGTTACATGTTGTTTTGCAAGCAATAGCATTCTAGTATAGCTTCAATAGGTTGACACCTCCATTTTTAAGTATTCCTGGTGCTGTTCTGTCTGCCTTCTTCATTGAACCACAGTTGATCTCCTGGCTTGATGGCTAGTGTCTTCAGATTTTTTTATATCAATGTGTGATTATTTCTTATTCAAAGATCATGAATTGCAGCATTCCCTCAGTACCATGGTGAGGCACTGGTGGATTGGACAGGCATGTTCTTTATAGGAAAAGCTTTCTCCTTCTTCCATTCCAAACTATTACTGCCCTCACCCTTGCCCTGATCATGCCGATGAGCTTTGTATTTTAATTTGAGGTTGGTTGCCAACATAAGTGAAAACTATTCCCATTGCATTTGCCGCAGTGAAATCAACTGAGGAGAATTTCGAGAAAATGTTGTGCCTGTTTGTAGTTTGCACTGATCCATGGGACTAGAAATTCAAAGATAGCTCACTTCAGTGTAATTACTGAGCAACAACAACTTGCATTTATCATGCCCTTCGCATAGCAAGGCAAGGCAAAGCCATCAAATAAAAAAATTATCAAACAACATTTGACACAAGCCACATAAGACATTGACATAAGTGACCAACCAGGTATATTTTCAGGCATGTCTTTGAAGCAGGTAGGTGGAGAAGATGAGAGAATGAATTCTAGTGTTTAGAACCTAAGCAACTGAAAGCATTATACCACCAAAGGCAGAGCGATTAAAATTGGGGATGTGCAAGAGGCCAGCATTGGAGGAATTCTGAGATCTTGTTGAACTGAAGAACTGGAAGAGATAAGAAGGAGCAAACAAGGAACAGGTGAAAAGTTGGCTGAGAGGTGGCAGCTTATATATGTGCAGATGACTCATGACTTAGGAATTCACTTCAGATTTGTCCAATATTGACAATGAACAATATGTTCTGTGTATGTGTAGGGAGGAGAATTTTAAAGTAAAGGGTAAAGGAGGGAGGCCCATTTTTGTTTCAGAGATAAAAGGTACTGCAGATGCTGGAGAATCCGAGATAACAAGCATGGGGCTGGATGAACACAGCAGGTCAAGCAGCATCATAGGAGCAGGAAAACTTGACGTTTCGGGCCTAAACCCTTCATCAGAAATGGGGGAGGGGAAGAGGGTTCTGAAATAAATAGGGAGAGAGGGGGTGGCGGATAGAGGATGGATAGAGGAGAGGATAGGTGGAGAGGAGGCAGACAAGTCGAAGAGGCGGGGGTTGGGGGGAGGGGAGATTTTGAAACTTGTGAAATCCACATTGATGCCATTGGGCTGCAGGGTTCCCAGGCTGAATATGATTTGCTGTTCCTGCAGCCTTCGGGTGGCATCACTGTGGCATTGTAGGAGGCCAAGGATGGACATGTCATCTGAGGAATGGGAGGGGGAGTTGAAATGGTTCGCGACTGGGAGGTGCAGTTGTTTGTTGCGAACTGAGCGCAGGTGTTCTGCAAAGCGGTCCCCAAGCCTCCGCTTGGTTTCCCCGATGTAGAGGAAGCCACAACGGGTGCAGCGGATGCAGTATACCACATTGGCAGATGTGCAGGTGAACCTCTGCCTGATGTGGAATGTCTTCTTGGGGCCTGGGATTGGGGTGAGGGAGGAGGTGTGGGGGCAGGTGTAGCACTTCCTGCGGTTACAAGGAAAAGTGCCGGGTGTGGTGGGGCTGGAGGGGAGTGTGGCGCGGACAAGGGAGTCGCGGAGGGAGTGGTCCCTCCGGAAGGCAGATAAGGGTGGGGAGGGAAAGATGTCTTTGGTGGTGGGGTCTGACTGTAGATGGCGGAAGTGTCGGAGGATGATGCGTTGGATCCGGAGGTTGGTGGGGTGGTATGTGAGGACGAGGGGGATTCTTTTTTGATTATTGTTGCGGGGACGGGGCGTGAGGGATGTGTTTTTGTTTCTTGTTAATGTAGCAGAACCCAAGTGTGGAGCCAGTTTTGCAGAACAACACAAAAATTAAATTGTCAAGGATTGATCATACGGTAATTGTAATAAATCAAGCAGCATTGGTCAGGTTAGATGAAGCCAAGCTTGGGTTTTAAGCCAGCATGCTTATGGATGTTTTAACTGTACACAGATCTTAAGAACTCAATAAAATCCAGTTCACAGTGAAATCATAACAAACAAAAGTATGAATGGAACTTGCCACCTGACCATCAGAATTCAGATTGCATTTATTATTCAAAGCTAATGAATAGAAATGAAAAGAGAAAGATTTGAATGTCTATAGCACCTTTCACAGCCCAAGATGCCCCACATGCTTTAACACCACAAAGTATTTTTTTGAAATGTCACTGTTACATTGCAGAATACATGGCTCTGCCACTCCTCATTCTAGGCAGTAACACAGAAACAGATTATAGGGTGTCTGGTTATTATTATATTGTTGTGCATGTGTCCTGCATTACAAGAGATGGCAGAGGAAGAAAATAATGTCACAGGAATCTATATTTAAATTGAAGAGAATAACATCAAAGTGGAATCAGTTCTTTGCTGAGGTCTCTATTCCCTGCAAAGGGGTGTCGGTTAGCTCAGTTGGATAGATGGCTGGTTTGTGATGCAGAATGACGCCAACAGTATGGGATTGCCTCAAGCTCGCCTGAGTCGTGGTGACCATCAGGTTAAATTCACCACCATTCTTCTCTCTCTAAAGAGAGAGCAGCCCTATGGACCTCAGGACTTTGGTGACCAATACATCCTGGAACTCTGTCCCTGAATAGTTAGGTCCAACTAACATTATCTTCTAAAATGTATTGAGGAATTATCCACAATCTTCACAATTAGTTGGAACGTGCTGTCATTTGGTGGCTTGGTCATTTGAAAGGACACATGGTTAGAATAAAGATGTCATAAATAGATGAAAATCCCAGTTAAGATTTAGAAGATCGATAGATTTAACACTTTATGGCCTCTCTGGTGTAATATTTCTTGGACATTCAAGCAGAATAATTTGTCTTTAGACAAATATGCTTAGACGAGGTTAGGTACTCTTGCTACACCAGAGAAAGTGCGAAAGAAAGATTGACACGTATGATACAAAACTGGGAGGTCGTAGCTATCAGGAAAGGTGGTAGCCTGGGACGTTTTGTCTCTCCAGGGGAAGACTGAAGTCTTTAAAATTAACAATAGCATCAACTCAGAGATGTTTCCACTTGTTTGGGGAAATCATAAATATCAGAATTCAGAGGAAATCCCTTTACCCAGTGAGGGTGGGTATGTAGAATGCGCTACCTGTGCTAGTGATCAGGTAAATAACTTGGATAAGAGCATAAGAACTGGAGTCAGCCATTCATCCCATCAACCTGGGGTGTTACTGCCATTCACTGTGAATAAGTCTGATAGCTGATCTCTATATATCCATAAATCTACCTTTATCCCATATCCTTTAACATTTAGCTTACTACAAATGTATTAATATCAATTTTAAAGTTAGCAATATAAAGGGAAACTGAAGAAATGCATGAGGGAGAGACCAATAGGTGGTTACGCTGATAGGGTTAGATGAAGAATGGTGAGAGAAAACTCATGGGGTCCATAAAAACTGGCAGAATCAATTGGGCCGAATGGCCTATTTCCATGGTATAAATGTCTATGTAATTCAATGTACGCTTGTTTAAAATTAGACACCGAATTATCAGTAATTAACAAAGATGCTTTGAACAAGAATTTTAGAATAGTTCAGTTGCAAGTCAAAATGCTAGATTTACAGTGCAGAATACAGACAGTCATTGATGCAGGTTTACTCTTTTGGGTAGCCCAGCATTGAATCAGTGACATCAAATGGGTGTAGTGAAGAAAGTGTGTTTAGTAAGTAACCACTCCCAAGTGGTAGCCATGGATAAATGGATAAATATAAAAATATAACGAGGTGTGTCATTGCCAGATAGCTATCTGGTGAAACTGGTTAGTGCTGCCAGACCAAATGAAAACAGACACCATGAAGCACAAACACGTCACAGAAAAAAAAAAGTGCAGGTCTTTTGTTTAGAAAAAGAATATGTTGGCTTGTATCCACCTGTCCTCACAGTTATCTAGGGTATGCAGATGTGACGTGTGATCCCAGTCACCTCAACATCATTAGCATGAAAAACATATAGGCCTCGGATGGTTTTTGGGATATCCAAGTTTGGGATATTTGTTGTCATCGTGAAGGCCACATAAATGACGATTGAGGGGGTTCTGTCTCTGTCCAGTTTGAAAGGGGCTGAGAAGTGTCCAACAGTGATTCAGCTGGATTGAATCTGGTTCAGGAGAATTAGTGCGGAACCTAACTCAGCTTGCACAAGTCAGTCATGTCCTTCAAAGAATGTAATTTTTTTTAACGGTTAGCTTTGTAATTTACAGAAAAGTTGGTTTAAATGTTCTTTCTGATCTTTTTCTGGATGTCAAGTCATAACTGGTACACCTGGTGAAATCCATCTCTCGGCCAAAGTGGTTTATGTTGTCCTCGTGTTCAACCTTGATAAACAATCAAGGTTCATTACATTACACTTAATAGCTACTTATTTTACATTAGAGGTACATAATTGATAATCTCTTGTGAGTCTATCAGGCTTGATTTAAGAGTTAGTATGCACTATTGATACCTGTTAGTACTTGCAACTCATCCTGCAGCATTAGCACACATTGGTTAGGTTTAAATATATCAACAGTATAGGTCTTTTGAAATATGTGTTCAGTGAGGCAAGTCATTGGCGAATTAATGTACAGATCCTAAAGGGACTTCTTAATATTTAGGAAATTTCATTGAACGGAATTGGATACATTAAATTTCATATGTAACACCCAGACATCAGTGAACTAAATAAACCACAGCAAAGTCTTGAATAGTAACAGTTTGACAAAGCATTTACATTTTGAAGATGACAAGACCCTAACTCCCTTTCCCCCGACATCACTAGCTTCTTCTGATTAGTTTTCAGTTGATTTAAATTAAAAATCAAACGCAGCATGCAGATTATTTTCTGGTGCCACGGTAACCAAAGAACTAAGTAATTACTGAGCCAAAAAAAATCTGGGTCTTTTATTTCTTGATTTGCTGATAAAATCATAAGAAGCATGTTCCTATTTCAACCTGAGTTAGTAGTACGTATCTTGCGCAGATTTCGCTTTACTGATAGAAAGTCAGACTTTCAGTTATACAGTCTCAGAACATAACCCAAAGTGCTTCGTGGCCAATGCAGCATTTTCTAGGTGTTGCGAAGCTACCAATTTGCAGATGGAATAGTCCCATAAGCAGCATGAGATACGTGACCAGATAAATCTGTTTTAACGGCATTGTTTGAGGGGAGGATCTTGGCCAAGGTGCCAGACAGAATGGGATTACTGTTCTTTGATCAGTGCCATGGGATCCGCCTGAGAGAGTAGACAACTTGCTCATTTTACGCCAATGTTTTTGACTGCAGCTCCCTCCCAGCAGGGACAAAACCACAGCACTGAATAGGGAGAAACTCAAGGAGCTGATGATGCACTACCGCCCCCTTGACCTGTCCGTCCTCCCTGGACTGACCTATCCCCTCCCTACCCCCCCACCTACACTCACCTTTACTGGCTCCATCCCCGCCTCTTCGACTTGTCTGCCTCCTCTCCACCTATCCTCTCCTCTATCCATCCTCTATCCGCCTCCCCCTCTCTCCCTATTTATTTCAGAACCCTCTTCCCCTCCCCCCTTTTCTGATGAAGGGTTTAGGCCCGAAACGTCAAGTTTTCCTGCTCCTATGATGCTGCTTGACCTGCTGTGTTCATCCAGCCCCATGCTTGTTATCTCGGATTCTCCAGCATCTGCAGTACCTTTTATCTCTGAGCTGATGCATAAGGTGTTTTTCAGAAATGTATTTCATTATCATGATGGTGTTGGTGATAACAAGTGAGTGCAGTCCCCAAATGCTGTAAAACTGGTCTTGTAGCATCAGCTAGAGTTGTATGTTGTGGGTATTTCTAAGTACTAGGAATAAGTGACACCAAATTCTGCCCTGCAGTGCTTGACCTGAAGTGACAAGATGGAACATTCCTTCTATAAAGTGCAAAATATCTTTCTTGACCTACATAAGCTTTAATAGTAATGTGTTTCTAATGTTCCTCAGGTTATTGCTGATGTTGCTAACCTGATGGTCTTTTTGAGATAAGTAAGCAGAACAACTCAGTCACTTAAAATTCATATGCGTGTAGTTACAAACCTGCCTAATGAAATAAAAATCAATCAGGAATTGCTTCAAAGTTTCCTCGAAGCTGCTGTCCTCCAACATTATAATATTTTGGCTGGAAGTGAGGCTAAAATCCCAACTTTCCTAGAAAGCTATGGCGCCAAGAAAATCCCAGACCAAATCAATCCACATTTAACAAGGGCAATGGCAATAGCTTGAGATATTTGTTGAACCAGTTCTCAAGATTAGGTGAAACTGATATTTCTGGGCCAGTTAGTTGCTGCATTCAGTGGAGAACATGAAACCTATTGTGGTTTCAATACACAGAAAAATAAAAGAAAAGGAGCCCTTTGAGCTTGGTCCGCAATTCAATGTGATCGTGGCTGATCATCCAACTCAATACCCTGTTCCTGCTTTCTCCCTATATCTTTGCAAGTATGTTCTTTGCAAATAATTAAGTATTTCTTTAAATGTAATCATTGTGGCTGGTGATGATTTGAGGGAAGAGTGTTGGCTGTGGTGTTTTAAGTCTAATAGGGAGAGGAGACTGGGGTTCAACGTGATGTGTCACCCAAAATGCCTCATCTCTGAAAAGGCAGCACTTCCCTTATTACTGGACTGAACTATCACAGAATGGTTACAGCATGGGAGGTGGCCAATCAGCCCATCTAGTATGCACTGGGTCTTTGAAGATCCAATTTCAACCTTCAGTTTGAACACTTCCATCTTCTTGACAGACAGCTTTGAGCGCCACCAACTTAACTACACTTTGTAAATTCTGAGTTACTTTTTAAAAGCATAATCAAGGTATGCTTACTAATCGCCATAAATCTTGGCCTTACAAATTGTCAGTCAACACAACAGGTCACATTTCACACATATATACTTCATTAAACCTAAATAAAAATATGACACAGGACCTAACCATCCTACAACACAGGGCAAATATTTCAAGTGTATGCTAACAGCAGGAGCTACAGAGGAATAGCAGTAGCCCATTCAGCCCCTCATAACTATCATGTCATTCAGTTAGGTTCTGACTGACATGTATCTTTACTCCATCTTCCTGCTCTGTTCCATTTTCCTTTAACAATCTAGCTCAATTTAAGAGGGGACTAGAATATCCACACTTTCCTGATAGACTGCTGAACACCAATATGCAGTCAAAAATGTAGCACCCTCTGACCAAACAAAAGCCTAGAATTTCAGGTATGAAAAGGGATTAGATAGGTTGGGGTTCTTTTCATTAGAGCAGAGAAATCTGATTGAGGTGACAATGTTCCAAGGACCGTGGACAAGACAAATAAGAGGAAACATTGTTGCATTGTAGAGGGTTCAATAACCTGGAGACAAAGTTTTAATTAAGGTTTAGAGGGGATTTAAGGTTTTTTTTCACACAGGGGACGTGGAAAATGGAACTCACTGCTTGAAAGAGTGATAGAGGCAGGAACCCTCAAATCCTTTTAGAACTATATAGATGAACGCTTGAAATGCCATTGCATACAAAGCTATGGTCCAAGTGCTGGGCAATGGAATTAGGATAGATGGATGTTTGATGACTGGCGATGGGCTGGAAGGCCTCTTTCCATGCTGTAAAAACTCTTTGACTCTAACTTAATCAATTATCTTTTACCAACTGCCGTGTGCAGTGTCAGCAGAAGTAAAGTGGTTGCAGGTTGTGTATGTCATTATTTACAATAGCAACTCGTAGTCTAAGCTACTAATAAACCTGTATGATCTTTTTAAGTGAACCAAATCCATGCTACTCCATTTATATTACTTACAAATAGGAAAACAAATAGAAGGGAAAACTATAAGCATAGGAAGCCTTATTGTGCATTGAGTGGTGCCCCTGTCTCTGAGCTAGAAGCTCTGGGTTCCCGTCCCACCCATGGACCCTGATGGTCAAGGTGGGTACATTTGAAATGTGGCCAAACAGGTTATAAACTCTGTTCAATGTACACCAATGGCTGAAGGCAAAGTCGGAGAGATTTCAGATCAACCACATTATGGAAAGAAACTGGAGCCCCCACTATCACTCCAGGCAACAACATACAGGTAAAAGTACATGAGATAACAAGGTGTAGAGCTGGATGAACACAGTAGGCCAAGCAGCATCATAGGAGCAGGAAGGCTGATGTTTCGGGTCTAGACTCTTTTCGATTCTCCAGCATCTGCAGTTCCTACTATCTCAGATAAAAGTACAAGTTGTCACAGCAAGTAAGATCCTTGGGAAGACAGCTGCTGGATAGCTGTTGTGGATCAGATTGGTGCCAACAACGTAGAGTTTGATCCCTATTCTGCTTGGTGTGAATTTCAAATCTACCACCTGGACCTTCCCAATTTATCTTTCCTGGGATGTGGATGTCATTAGCCAGCATTTGTTGCCCTTAAGTAAAATGCCAGGTCATTTCAGAGTTATCAACATTACCGACTATCTGGAGTCACATTTGCAGAACTCCCTTCCTAAAGAGATAACAAGGTGTAGAGTTGGATGAACACAGCAGGCCAAGCAGCATCAGAGGAGCAGGAAAGCTGATGTTTCAGGTCTAGACCTAAAGAACTTTCTTGAATCTGTTTTAGTTTGCATGACAATTGATGATAGCTTCGTGGCTAGGCCTGAAATGTCAGCCTTCCTGCTCCTATGATGCTGCTTGGCCTGCTGTATTCATCCAGCTCTACACCTTGTTATCTTGGATTCTCCAGTTCCTATTATCTCTATCAATTTTCCATGTGGGTTTTGAACCAACATCCCAAAGCATTACCTGCTGTCTGGATTATTAGTTCAGTGTCATTTCCTCCAGCTTCTTGCTATCCGTATTGCCCCATGTTCTCTGTTGCATTTAGGTCTCCCTGTGTGCTGTGGCACCATCACCACCAATCACAGTCTCCATATTAGAAAATTCAATGTTACTGCAATGCAGTCAATGGTGACAGCAACAATCATCATTCAGTCCTACCACCTAATAGTCAGTATGTCATTTGAACTCAGTGTTTGTTGGTTGTGGTGAAGTTAGACCTGCAGAGTGGACCCTAACAAAGGTTTTAAAGGCCAGTTGAACAACAGACTAATGAAGTTCCTCATTAGTAGGAAGGCAGGACATGCATGCATTTGGTGTAAACTTCAGTAACATTGGTGAGCACAAGCAGCAGGGTTCCTTACCCAGGCCTGAAGCATGTGTGTGCATCTGCAAATAGGAGAGAAATGCTGCTTGAAAGTGAGCCTTGTAAGATTGTTTTGACCTGGTCAGCCTGAACAGGTTTGTACTTCGGATGAGCAATCTGGCTGCCACAGCATTCCTCTCATTCTCATTATGAAGGATATGAACGCTATTCCTGAATGACACCAACCCTCCCTAAACTCCTGGCACTGTCTCAGGCTCGGATCTAGACCCGATTCCAGCAACTGGAACCTGGGAGTTGTTGCACTGCTTCAGAAAACCACGCTTCCCCATGCAGCCCGATTTCTTATTGTTTGTTAAATCTCCTGATGATTAAAATTTCAAAATCAAATAGGACAGCGACACACAAAAGGGCATTTGTGCGATATTCCATAGAGGAGTCTTGGCAAGGAAAGCAAGATTTAAAAGAGACAAATTTGACACCATTGTTCATGGAAGGGTGAGAGAACAACCATACTCAGTGTACGTCGTTCAGTTTAATATCAGGATGAGTCAGGTTTGAAAAACAATAATTAGGAAAAATTTTACCATGCCTTTTGAGTTAATTAAGCAGAGCCATCACTGATTTGTAAAAGGCAGGTTGAGTTGGCTGAATCTAATTTAATCGCACAGTGGCTCAGTGGTTAGCATGACTGCCTCACAGCAACAGGGACCTGGGTTCAATTCCAGCCTCGGGTGACTGTCTATGTGGAATTTGCACATTCTCCCTGTGTCAGCGTGGGTTTCCTCCGGGTGTTCCGGTTTCCTCCCAGAGTCCAAAGATGTGCAGGGTAGGTGGATTGGCCATGCTAAATTACCCATAGTGCCTGGGACGTTTTGGTTGGGTGGGTTAGACATGGGAAAATGCAGGGGTAGGGGAATGGGTCTGGGAGGCGCAGTGTGTACATGTTGGGCTTAATGGCCTGTTCCCACACTGTAGGGATTCTATGATTTTAAATGGATCTTAACAAGGTTTTTGATGAAGTACTACATAAAAGGTCATTTAACATAAGCAGGCTCAGTGTCAGCTTGGATAAAACATTGGTTTAAAGACAGAAGTCAGTGACTTGTGATAAGCAATTATTTTTCAAATTGCAGGATGGTAGAGAGTGATGTTCCTCAAAGGTCAGGACCACTACATTTTTTGGCTGTTCTTAATTAACTCAAACATCTTGAAATGCATTTTTTCTCCCCCCGATTGTTATTTTGCAAACCATACTCTGAGTAATTAAGTATCTTCAAAGTTGCGATAGATAGATTTTTAGAAAGGGTTTTGAGAATAAGGCAGGGAAGCAGAGTTGAGGATTATCAAAACAGCCATGATCTTATTGAATGGTACAGCTGACTCAATGGGCTGAATGGCCGACTTATGCACATACATTTTTTGATTTTTGCTTTCATTGTCATGTGTATTTCACGGTAAGAATACAATAAAATACAGTGAAAAACTTTCATTTGTCGCCATGATAACATGTCATTTTGAATAATTTAAGAATAGGGGAATAAAAGAAAGATATAGCTTGAAAAGAGTCCATCGATCCTGAACCAGCTCATCGTCATCAACAACGCCTGTGCTGCCTCCCTTCCACCACCAATTCACCACCGTCTACACTGAACCCAACTAAGTCTTACACACTGTTGATGTTAAGCTGACCAGCCTGCATTAACTAAGAATCTCATTGCATCCTTTTTGATATACACAAATGATACTCAGATCTTGTAATATTTTAAAATAGAAAGCTCGATGGCTTGTGTTCTCAGCACTCCACATTACAGTAGTGAGGCATGGACAACTTATGAGGTTCTTAACCCACAACCCGAGCTACAGATCTTTGTCAAAACTTTATGGACAACTTATGCAAGCCAAGAAAGCAGCTGACTAGCATCCTCAGATGAATATCGGGTATTTCTTAGCAAACAAAATGTCGGATAATGAAGTGCACCAGTGCGCAGGGATCCCCAGTGTGTTTTCTCTCTTGAGTCAGTGTGACCCCATTGGCTGTATCATGCGAACTGAAGGGATGACGGTCATGTTTCAAAGAGACATGCTCTGTGGTGAGCTTGCTGTCAACATAAAGCCATCACTCACGCACGTCTGTGATAGAAAGATGTCTGCAAACAAGACCTCAAGTTGACTGGGATCATAGTTGAGGCTTGGAAAGTCCACTCTGCTGACAGGAACTCCAAGAGACAAACAGTCAGGAAAGGCATGGAAAATGCAGCAACAATATAAATTATCAGATAGTGCAAAAAAGACCCTGTGGAAAGAAATCACACTCAGGCTAACACAATTCATCTGCTGTAGAAGGGACACTCACAAGTCAGTCTGTAATTCCACAACACACAAGATTTAATCCCAATCCCAAGCACAATCCTTTATCTCTGGAGTTAGACAGATGGATGCCATAATATTCCAATAAAATACTTCACTATTGCAAATTGGGTAACATTTCAAAATTTGCTGCTGACACGAAATTTAACCATGAGGCAAGCAGTGAGGAAAATACCATTGGATAGGCTGGCAGAGTAGGCAGACATATATCCCATTCAATTCATTACAGGGCAGGGTGAGCTGACCCTCTTTGGCAGAAGAGATAAGGAGAGGCAATATAGACTTATTGGTAAAGTTCCAAAGAACGTACAGGAGTAGAGAGAACTGGAGGTTCATGTGAATCGATCTTTGAAGTGAGTAGGACAGACTAAGAAGAAAAGTATATGGGATTTTGGGTTTCAGAAATGGATTATTGGTAAAAAGCAGGAAAATAAGCTGCAACTTTAAGCACCAGTTAAACTGCAGCTAAAATACCACCTCCAATTCTGACAATTCACACATTAAGAAGGGTACGAATGTCCTGGGCCAGGTACAGAGGAAATTGACCTGAATAGTTGCAGAGATGTGGGATTTAGCAGCAAGGTCAGACTGGAGAAGCTGGGATCGTAGATCATAGTGTGAAAACAGGCCCTTCGGCCCAGTAAGTCTACACCAACCCTCAGAGCATCCCACCCAGACGCATCCCCCATAACCTACCTATCCCTGAACACGACAGGCAATTTAGCATGGCCAATCCACCTAACCTGCACATTTTTGGACTGTGGGAGGAAACCCACGCAGACATGGGGAGAATATGTAAACTCCATACAAACAGTCACCCAAGGGTGAAATCGAACCCAGGTCCATGGCACTGTGAGGCAGCAGTGCTAACCACTGAACCATTGTGCCATTCTTGGAGGAAAGGAGGTGGAGGAAAGGTTTTATAGAGATGGATTGATATAAAGTAGATCTTGGATCCTTCCCAAATTCTATTCCACTTTAATGCTTCACAATAGGTATGACCTAAGCATGAAGGCTGGAGGAGTTGGTGGGGGGGGTGGTGGTGGTAGATAGGTTAAGCTGGGGATAATTGTTGAGTGTGGGGCAGGATGGCACAGTCACTGAGTGATGGGTGTGTCAGAGCTTATCTGAACAGGTTGATTACACAGACCGTTTGGCAGCCACCTTGGTGATTGCAGGACTGATACATCCGAGTCTGTGCTCCATAGAGACTATTGATTGCCCCTAAACTCACCATGTCTACCTCATGTCCCATAGCCCCATTGGGAATGACAGCCCACCATTTAGGAACCCCTGAGATAGATAAAAGAAAAGCTGCTCCCATTAGCTAATGGTACTGGAGGCATGGTCAATGGATTTTTTTAAAAACTAAAGTGGATAGATCCTTACATTAAAAAAAAGAAAGTCCTGGAGAAATTCAGCAGATTGGGCTCAGCATTTGTGGACGGACAGCATTCACATTTCAAGTTCAATGTCACTCTTCTTCAGAACCTTGATAGATTCTCGTTAGGTGGAATCAAAGATTCTTGGGGTCTGGATGGGAATGTGCAATTTGAAAGGCAAACAGATCAGTCATGATCTTATTGGATGGCAGAGTAGACTTGAGGGGCCGAATGGTCTACTTCTGCTGTCATTTCGTAAGTTCAGACAAGGACTATGGGACTCAAATTTAAGGCTTTGAACAAGAGCAGCAAAGGGGGCTGTGAGGATAAACTTTTTTTTTCATGCAGCAAGTGGAAAATAATCTACAATTGATTGAATTTAACCTGACCCTTACAAGAAATCGACCTACTGGGCCACAGAAGCGGGGAATGGAATTGACTGGATTATTCTACAGACAGTTGTCATGGGTCTGATTGTGCCATAATGACTCTATGATTCCAAAATTAGCATTTAATCTCCCAAGAGATAATGTTAGTACATGGGGTTAAATTACTAAATTCCTTCATAGCTCATCTTTGTATTAAAAATCAAAGCAATTACTTCCACTGAAATTCTTGTCATAACAGTCAATTCACCATCATGAACATTGATTTCTAATATATTTCTCTACACCCTCCCCACTTATTTACATACAATGGAAACACGTCAGCAACTACCAAGCTTCTGAAAGCCAGTCCTTCCTCATTCCTCATTGTTAATACAGATGGGACAGAACCAGACTTTTGGCATTGTGCAATTCTAATCATTGAACAATGCAAAAAAAACCTGTTAACATACTAAAAATGACTAAAACTGCAACATTACTAGCCATTTAGTAGCTGTAGCTACAAACACAGGTCATGGATTGGGAATTCTGTTGTGAGTAACTCACCTCCTGACTCCCCAAAAGCCTGTCCACCACCTACAAGCCACTTGCCTAGATGTGTACACTGTCATCATCACTCTAAAGGCTTAACACCATCCAAGAAAAGGCAGCCCACTTGATTGGCTCCCCATTTGCCACCAAAGCACAGTGGTTGCAGTATGCACCAAACATAAGATGCATTGCAGCAACCATTGTAGGTAGACCCACAATGCCATTAGGGAGGGGATGCCAAGATTTTGACTCAGAAACACTGAAGGAACAGTATTTCCTAGTCAGGATGGTGAGTGGCTTGGAGAGGAATTTACATGGGGTGTTATTCCCATGTTTCTGCTGCCCTTATCCTTTTAAATGGAAGGGGTTGAGGGTTTGGAAGGTGTTGTCCAGGGATCTTTGGTGAATTTCTGCGGTACATCTTGTACATACTACACTCTGCTGTTACTCTGCTGTTACCGTTGGTGGAGGGAGTGGATGCTTGTGAACAGAATGCTAATCAAGTGGGCTGCTTTGTCTCAATGGTGTCAACCTTCTTGAGTGTTGTTGGAACTGCACCCATTCAAGCAAGTGGGGAATATTCCATCATACTCCTGACTTGTGCCTTGTAGATGATGGACATGCTTTGGGGAGTCAGGAGGTGAGTTACTCTCTGCAGTGTGCCTAGCCTCTGACCTGCTCTTTTAGCCACAATATTTATATAGTGAATCCAGTTGAGTTTCTGGTCAATGGGGGCCATAATCAGCAGCAGCATTATACTGAAGCACAATCTGCAACCACATGGCCCAGCATATTCCCCACTCTACCATTACCATCAAGCCAGGGGATCAAACCCGGTTCAATGGAGAGTGCAGGTGGGCATGCCAGGAGCAGCACCAGGCTTACCTAAGAATGCAATTTCAACCTAGACAACACAGAACTACTTGCATGTCAAACAGCAGAAGCAGCAATTGATAGACAGAGCTAAGAAATTTCACAACTAATGGATCAAAGCTAACCTTTGCAGTCCTGACACATTCAGATGTGAATGGTGGTGGGCAATGAAACAACTCTCTGGAAGAGGAGGATTGACTAGGCTAAATTGCCCACAGTGCCTAGAGATGTTCAGGCAAGGTGGATTAGCCAAGGGAAATGCAGAGTTAATGGGCTAGGGTATGGGGGTGTGTCTGGATGGGATGCTCTTTGAAGAGACTCGATGGGCTGAATTGCCTGCTTCCCCACTGTAGGGATTCTATGATTCTATGAAATAGATTGTAGAGATTCAAGAAGGCAGCTCACAACAGGGCAACTAAGGATGGGCAATGAATGATGGCCTATCCAGCGATGACCATATCTCCTGAATGAATAAAGGAGCCATTAGATGTGTCAAACGAGCAATTAAACTTCCAGATTCAAAAATTCCGATGTAGTTAGACCTTCTAACTTCTGTAACTTTAACTTATTCAAAATTCCCTCTTTCCTATTCTCCTCTTCATCCTTGCCATAGCCTTTCATGGTCTTCGCTCTCCTTGTAGTGCAACTTCCTCCAGCCCTACAATCCTCCTTCACCTCCAAAATCTCCATCATTTTGACTCCCACCTCTACATTTCTCCTTCCCTTTGCCCTAGCGTTGGTGTCTGCTTCTACTACCTGAGTCCAACTTTGTGGAACCTGTTCCCTAAATCTGTCTACCTCCACCTTCGTGTCCCCTGGCAGATAGGGGAAAGCACAGGCCGAGTCCCGCAGTGTAACCAGCATGGGCAGCGTGTCCGTGTGCTAAAAGGGCCTGCAGGCACACCCCGTGAGCCCCAGAACACAGCGAGCAGCAAGCCCTGGGGCAGCACGTGGGCTGCGAACCCGGAGCAGTGTGCAGGCAGCGAGCTCTGGACGGAGACCGGTGTGAGGGGACAACCCTTACCTTTAGAACATTGTAATATTAACTCCTTAATATTCTCCTATGTTTAACTTATTTTCCAGCTCTGTAATTAAGCAACTACTTCTGTTCCTCTAGAAAAACTGCGGATGCTGTAAATCAGGAACAAAAACAGAAGTTGCTGGAAAAGCAACCCTAACCCTAACCCTAACCCTAACCCCCCTTCTGAGGAAGGGTCACTGGACCCGAAACGTTAAGTCTGATTTTTTTCTTCACAGACGCTGCCAGACCTGCTGAGCTTTTTCAGGGACTTCTGTTTTTGTACTTCTATTCCTCTGCTGCATCCAAGCATTGTACCTAGTTACTTTTACCTCAGATGTCGCCACAAGAAGGCAGACATTGTAAGAGTTTTTTCACTACAATGGAGTACACGTGACAATAAAAGGATATTGTATATTGTATTGTATTGACTAACACCTCAGTTTCTTCTCTCTTTAGGTTTAGTTATTTATTTTGTTATGAAGTTTTGGGGAACAGGAGAAGAAAGAAAAGACACATGTGTTCTGGTTTCTATCTTCCACTTCAAATAAAGACTTTTGTAAACACATTTTACAGAGTATTAGAAGAAGATGGTTTATGAACGGGAACCGTACTCAATTTATCATGACCTGAATATCATTGATGTTTGAACGTTAAAGGAGAAATGCTTTTCTGTCTGTGAGAAATGATGAGAGGGTGCAGAAAAGATTTACAAGGATGTTGCTGGGACTGAAGGGTTTGAGCTATAGGGAGAGGTTGAATAGGCTGGGGCTTTTTTCCCCTGGAGCAACGAGACTGAGGGGTGACCTTACAAACGTTTATAAAATCATGATGGGCATGGATAGGGTGAATAGCCAAGGTCTTTTCCCCAGAGTTGGGGAGTCCAAAACTAGAGGACATCGGTTTAAGGTGAGAGGGAAAAGGTTTAAAAAGGATCTGAAGGGTAAATTTTTCACGCGGAGGATGTGCATGTACAGAATGAGCTGCCAGAGGAATTGGTAGAGGCAGGTACAATTACAACGTTAAAAAGGCATCTGGATGGTATCTGAATATGAAGAGTTTAGAGGGATATGGTACTAGGTCAGATTGGGATGTCTAGTCAGCAGTAACGATTTGGACTGAAGGTTCTGTTTCCGTGCTGTATGAATCATTGACTCTGTATCTGTTGGTCTGTAAATCGCTTTCAGACATTTTCTACATTAAAAGTACGAGTTTTGGGTTAGTGTGGACAGAAGCAAAGAGTGGAAAGAGATGAGGCCATGGAGTGTACTGTACCACTAATGAGAGGTATATAAGATGTCATTTCTTATCTTGTGCCCATGACACTCCACCTGAATACATTCTGTCTGTGTAGCTGAGTGGGATGGAAATCACATAGTGTACATTGCTGTGTGCTGACCTATTGATGCCTATTTTCTGCTCTTATTCAAGTTCAAGTCTCCAACGTTTATATCACAAAGTTCCAATTGCTCCAAACACTACTTTTGGATGTCATTGATGATTTAGAATGGTACAGCCCTGGAGCACTGAATAAGAGATTACTCATCAGTTGGGAGATGCGTGCTGGCCAAAATTTTGTTGTTCAACCAACCCAAATAAATTTGATTCTCTTGTTTATTCAAAATAGCGATGAGAGAGTAATAGCATTCGGGCTATTCAGCCTTGGACTCATCCATTTCTGTCTGTTCTTTTTTTTTGTCTTTTTACTTTCGCTGTTCTTTTCTTTTCTCTTACCTTTCCGCCTCGGCCACAGCAGTGGCATCAGTGACAGGGTGTCCTGTGCGGATTGGCAGACGAAGTTGGCGGCGTGGGCCTGGGAACCAGGGCCAAGTAAATGTTGAGAGAGAAGGTGTCCGGTGGCAATGGCAGCTACACCAGGACGAGGAGGACATGGCTCCACCCCAGCCCGAGGTCTACATGGGAGCGAGGTGCGGGTGCCCGGCCCAGACCTACAGGCTGAGGCGGGGCTCTAGGCCCGGGTGCCTGACGCCGGAGGCGGTGAGTTTGATGCCAAGTACATGACCCTGCAGAACTGGCGGCAGCTGCATTAGCGAGGCCGGCCCGGCGTGACCTCATGGTGGGTGACGTTGGTGAAGGTGAGATGGCACCGGAGAGCGGTGACTCTTTGTTCCAACGGCAATGGCAGTGTTGGTGGTTTAGCAGCAAGGACTCGAGGGGTATCGGGGTGGAGGAACCCAGATCCATGCCCATGGCTGAGCTAGAAGTGGGAGCTGTTCCAAAGACCACCTAACTTTAGTCAGGTAAGACTATAAGGTGAACATTACTGTTTTATTTTCCTGCCTTTACATTCTGCGCTTTGGTTTATTTTCTGTGTTTTAAGATGGTGGCGGAGAAGGGCAACACTAAAAATCACTTTCACTGTATTTGTAATAAATACCAGTGACAATAAATCAAATCAATTCGTCTCTATCCTTTTTACCAAATACTTTTCGTTTGTACATTTATTTTGTCCATTTTAACTTCTTCAACTTGCAGTTTCTTTCTGTTACCCTTTTAAGTAATGCTTTTTGCAGAAATCTTCAACTTCTTGATTTGTTTTAGGTTACCTGGAGCTGTATACAAGATCAGTTCAAACCAAAACAGTCAGATGGAGATTTTACTGTTCTCTGAATACTGGGCGAGTGACTTTCTGGCTCCTTCTCATTTGAAGTTCCTATTATTTCAGGCATATTTTTGTCAGCAGTGATTCATCGATTTGAATTTGTGTAAAAAGATAAACCTCAAAGGGTTAACACCTGAAGTAGTTGGCCATGTTCCACGGTGAATTTCTGAGGTATTGTGTGGTAGCACTGATATCTCTCTGCAAATATGTTCTTGATCTCAGATTCTTTTCATTGCTTTTATTTAAGCAGCAGACGTGCCGGTGGTTATTGACACCTCCTTTCTCTATTGATGCAATGACTCAAACAGATACTGCCTGTTTGCTACACATAGCTAAACAGGGGCTTCCACTCCCAGCGTGATGTCAGGTTTAAACAAGGGAGTAGGAAATGAGATTCTGCAGTAGCAAAAGAACTTTTCAACCTGTGACCATACTATGTGACCTGGACAGTACTCCAGGAAGTAGTACCTATTTATATATTACATTCTATGGAGCAGACTGACATATCAAGTCTCATCCTCAAACAACATCACAAAAACAGGTTATCTGGTAATTATCACCTGGCCATTTGTGTGAATTTGCAATATCCAAACAGGCCACTGTGATTCCTACGTGGCAAGAGTGGCTATGTTTTAAAAGTAATTAGAATCATAGAATCTCTACAAGAATGGAAGCAGGCCATTCAAACTGTTTTTTCCTTGCTGACCCTCTGAAGAGCATCCTAGCCAGACCCAACCCGTGCCTTTAACCTCATATATCCCATGGCTAATCCACCTAGCCTACACATTCCCTGAACACTATGGGGCAATTTAGCATGGCCAGTCCACATAACCTGCACATTTTTGGACTGTGGGAGTAAACCAGAGCACCCAGCAGAAACCCACGCAGACACAGGGAGAACATGCAAACTTCCCACAGAAAGTCGCCTGAAGCTGGAATTGAACCTGGGTCCCTGGTGCTATGAGGCAGCAGTGCTAACCACTGACCCACTGTGCTGCCTCCAACTGAATGTCTTTCAATGTCCTTAAGTGCAAGATGCTGTTTAAATGCAAGATCGATTTCAACTACCAACACAACAAAACCTGCTTGTTATAGAACCTCAAACTCTTGAAAACCACATGAAAGGATTACAGAATTACTTTTGTTAGTGATTATTTCATTCCTGTAAATGTGAAAACATCTTTACAATGGGATGTAATGGTCAGTTGAAAGTAGGAACAGAGTAAATGGTAGAAGAAAAACTGCCGTGGTCCACACATCCTGCTGCTACCAACATGATACAATAACCATGGAGTTATGATGACAATTAACCTCTATCAATGCCCTATTACAGACCTGGACAGGATGGGAACAAACAGCCCGTGGTGGAGAGCGTCGGGAGATATAGTCTAAAGTCACCTGTTTCTCCCAACCAAGCAAAATATGTTTAGCACACATCATGCCTCAAACGACACTTATACATTTAAAGTATATTGTTTTCTGAAAGGAATCGATCAGACTTGCAATTGGATAACACAACTGTATTTGCTTCCAATGTCTCCCTGGACAGCCACTGGTCACTGGCTCTCTGGTTATTTTCTACAAACTGATCCAAGGTTTGTTCATATAAATTCAACAGTTGTCTTCTCTCTCTTCTTGCCCTCGGAGTTTCAGGAGCCTGGAATTCTTTGTAATTACGGTTATGATTGTAAGGACACAGATAACAGATAACTTAGGTTTGGGTGAAGTTTAATGTAGTGGACCTACTAGGGGGTGACTCATTGTAGCTTTGTGTTCAAGGGTAGAAACCTTTAAATTCAGCTGCTAATGTGATATTCTGTTCCAAAAGATATTTCTCATGTGCAAAATAATGTTGCATACATTTGTTTTTTAAAAAAAATGTTTAGCAATGGTAGTTGATGAATGAATGCAGAATGATGTATTTATAGACCAATAGATACAAAATGACATAGAGTTATGTTGTATAGAATTGTTCCTAGAATTTTGACAGGTCTAACGATGACACAAACCTTATTGTGATCCAATAGCAGAATGGAGACTATCCAATCTTGCCTGACTCAACACAGTTTTGTACATCAGATACTTTTCAATAGATACCAAAACTATCAGATCTACTTGTATCTACTGATCTTCACTGAACCATACACGCCGTCAACACTCAAAGTCATGTTCCATATTTGATAATGGCACACAAATTTGTATAAAAGTTTAGGGACGTGAAAATCTACAAATCAAGCATGTTTCTGTGGCCTTAAGGTGAACCTTTCAAAAATTTATTAGTTTGAAGATTCAAAGCATAAATTTTGCCTGTGTCTTGTAACTAAAGGTGCAGAATCCTATTTTTCGTATTGAATTAATCTAAATTACAGCACAGATTTTCCAACTCCTGATTGCCATTCACTATTGTTGCTGGAGGCCTTGACTTTCACAGAGTTTCGGAGACTGCAGAAGGAATGGGTGGTACCTGGATTTGGAGCTCCTGTCTCATTTTCTAGCGGATCCTATTTTTGTCAGTGGGGCAAAGGGTCAGGTTGTGACTCACACATGATGGAACCGAAACTGAGAACTCAGTGCTAACTTCAAACAGACCACATTATTTTTGCCACAACAATGACTCCAACCAGCACATTTTTATAATAGCCTTAAATGATCTTGAAGGACAGGTAATGGCTGTAGAACTGCCAAGCTGTAAAATTATTTTGATGTCCAGCCTATTAAAAAATAAAATATCAGCTTGTCTTTATTGACAAGAAGTTAAAAGAATCGTTTGTGTCAATGACAGTAGCTGTTCAGGGCTATCATTCTGTCATTATTAATACTTGGCTGCTTTTCATAAAATATCATTGCATCATTGGAAACCTTCAGCTCATAGTTCAATTGACAAACCAAAGAGGTTATTGAAGGGTTTCTGTCTTTGATCTGGGTTATGAATACAACTGTGTTCATTTTTAGTGGACAAAGTCAGAATTCACATGACACCATGAGCACGACTGTTCCTTCATCAGGGAAGTCTTCGCAGTGCTCCGAAAGTTTGTGATTTCAAATACACCTGTTGGTCTATAACCTGGTCTCGTGTGACTTCTGACTTTGCCCACCTCAGACCAACATCAGCACTTCCATGTCATTTTTAATAGGATTAAGTTCCTGAAGGAATTTATAAGTTTTGAATAGGCTTTTATGAATGGGAGTGTTCTTCTAAATATAGTGAACATTGTAATAGACATTTGAGTCTTTATTTTATTTAAGCACAACAAAGTCCCTGAGCTCTGTTCCTGCTGGAAACTAGATGAGTTAGCATGGAGGATCTGAGCAGAAAGCATAGTGAGTGGGTAGGTGGAGGTGGTCGAGAGCTTCAAGTTCCTAGGAGTAAATATCACCAACAATCTGTCCTGGTCCATCCATGTCGATGCTACAGTCAAGAAAGCAGACCAACACCTCTACTTCCTCAAGAGGCTAAGGAAATTCGGCATGTCCACAATGACCCTTACAGTTTTTATAGATGCACCATAGAAAGCATCCTATCCGGAGGCATCACAGCTTGGTATGGCAACTGCTCTGCCCAAGACTGCAAGAAATTACAGAGACTTATGAATGCAGCCCAGTCCATCACGAAAACCAGCCTTCCTTCCATTGACTCCGTCAATATTTCCCACTGCCTCAGGAAAGCAATCAACATAATCAAAGATCCCTCCCATCCAGGTTATACTCTCTTCCTCCCTCTTCCATTGGGCAGAAAATATAAAAGCTTGAAAACATGTACCAACAGATTTGAGAACAGCTTCTTCCCTGTTGTTATCAGACTTATGAAAGGACCTCTCATGTTGGAGTTGATCTCTGTCTGCACCTTTTCTGTAGCTGTAACACTGTATTTCACATTCTGTTCCATTATCCTGATGTACTTACGTAAGGTTTGATTTATCTGGATAGCACACAAAACAATACTTTTCACTGTGTCTCGTTACATGTGACAATAATAGATCAAATCAAAAATTGGCATTAAGTTGGCATGGGGCCCATAATGATTATCAAAGAGAGCAAAGTCCTGGAGGTAAACCATCACGTTTCATAATCCAGAGAGGGTCTCAATATACACAAAGATTCCTGAAACTGAACCAGAACAAGATAGCTGACATAGGTGACATCTGCTTGTACCATCACTGCCCAATCCTTATTCATTACAGCCAACTTGCTTCATTACTGACATATTCTAAATTTGTAAGTTGATTTAGTTTGGGATTAACGATTTGCTCTGCATCATAAATTTTATAACACCAAACTTCATAATAGGTAAGAGTACACGGAGTCCAAATTCCAACAGCTCCCTGAATGTCCTGTAACTGGTTCAGTGCCCTTAATTTTGGAACTGACACAGGTCGTGGGTGGGTGGTATCGTTTGGCATTAAATTACTGTGGTGACTATGAGCAGGGTGAGCGAGGGAATCGGTTGGCATTGATGGGGCATGGGGAGATGGGTGAGGATGAAGGGTGAGGGCGAGAGGACATAAAATATGAGCAACCAACTGGGAAGAAATGCCAGAGAAACCATGTGGGCCTTTAAAACAGCCCAGTTGGCGTTCTGCAGCCCTTGCTGCCTCCAGTCTGCGCTTGGCCACTGTTAAGTTGCTGGGAAGTGTTGCTGAACAAAGAAACCTTAGAGTCCAGATTCAAAGTTCCTTGAAAGTGAAGTTGCAGATAGACAGGACAGTGAAGAAGGCTTTTGTACGCTTGCCTTTATTGGTCAGTGCATTGAGTAGTTCGGAAATGGTATTGAGGCTGTACATGACATAGGTTAGGCCACTTTTGGAATACTGAATTCAATTCTGGTCTCCCTGCTATAGGAAGGATGTTGTGAAACTTGAAAGGGTTCAGAAAAGATTTACATGTTTCCAGGGTTAGAGGGTTGAGGTGTTAGGAAAGGCTGAATAGGCTGGGGCTATTTTCACTGGAGCATCAGATGCTGAGAGGTGATCTTATAGAAGTTTATAAAATCATGAGGGGCATGGAAAGGGTTAATAGACAAAGTCTTTTCCCTAGGATAGTGGAGTCCAAAACTAGAGGGCATAGGTTTAAGGTGAGAGGGGAAAGATTTAAAAGGGACCTAAAGGGCAACTTTTTCACACAGAGGAATGAGCTGTCAGAGGAAATGGTGGGGTCTGGTACAATTACAACATTTAAAAGGCATCTGGATGGGTATATGAATAGAAAAGGTTTAGAGGGATATGGGCCAAATACTGTCAAATGGGACTAGATTAATTTAGGATATCTGGTCAGCATGGACAAGTTGGACTGAAGGGTCTGTTTCCGTGCTGTATAACTCTATGACTCTATGACTGCATTCCACATCCACCAAACTAGAATAAAAATCAGACATGAAGGGGCTCTTGCACTAGGACAGGGTTTGCCAGGCCAGGAAATTACCCAACATGTGTTACCCACCTCAGCAGCAAATATCCAGCTGATAAAACGGACAGTCTGAAATAACTAATGCGGACAGGGCATTTGCCTCTTGCCAACAACAGGAGAAAAGTACATCAAGAGAGCAGGATTTGTGGGTGGAGAGAATAGAAAACAAAATCTCTCAGTAACAACAGAGTTATTCAGAAATGATCCCTGTGTGGATTGTTAACTGGCGTTAATGCTACAGATTCAAGGACACTAATTATTGAATGAGTAAATAAATGTTCAGTAGCTGCTGGAATTTGGACTCAGTGTACTCCTCGCGTATCACAAAGTTAATGCTATAAAGATTATAATGTGAGCAAATATTTGATCCCAAGCTAAGGTTGAAAACAGATCCCAAAGTGATAGATTTAGAGCACCCATTGATAATGAAACCAGTTAGCCATCACATAGAAGGACCACGTCATGATTGTGCATGAAGACAACTTATAAATCCATCATTTAGTTCAGTTTTGTTTGCTGGTAGGTGCAAAATGTCATTATGTAGGGAATAAAGGTTTTAGTAAAGATCTCCTACATAGCATACACATAGCATGCGTACAGCAAAATTCTGAGACAAGATGCTTGTTAACTCCCAGGATATTGATCTTGTGATTTGCACAACTGTTTCCACAAACCTGAATAAAAACTGACCTGTTTGAATTGTTAAGCTTTAATACAGAGCTTGTTATGCCAGAAATAATGTCAGAATAAACGATGTAGAATAGAATGCTGCAGAACAAACAACTGACCAGACTTCCAACCAAGTAGCAGGACCAAGACTGAAAGTTATGTACAGTTTTGGTCTCTATTTCTGCAGAAGGACACTCTTCTCTTGAGGTGAATAGCCAATGCTCTCTAGATTGGTCCATACGAACTTAAAATCTTATGAACAGGTGAACAAGGAACAAGCGTAGACCACTCAACCCTTCAAACCTGTTCTGGCATTCATTAAGATGATGCATGCTCTGATTTTAACCTCAATTCTACATTCTAACAGGTCCCTGATATCCTTTGTCCTGTTGATCGTCAAGAATCTATCTACTTTTGCCTTGAAAATATTTAAAGATTCTGCATCCACTGCCTTTTGAGGAAGGGAATTAAAAAAACTCAACTCTCTGAGAGAAAAAATGTTTTTTCTTCTCTGTTTTAAATGGCTGGTGTTTTATTTTTAAACTATAGGGTGAGAGGGTTTTCTGATGACAAGAGGTTGAGTAAATTTGACCTATATTCTTTGAAATTCAGAAGAATGAAAAATGATGTCATTGAAACATTCAAGATTCTGAAAGGGCTTCACGGGTAAAAATTAAATGGTTGATTTGCTTGGCTGATGGAATTTAAACAAAAAGGATGCAGTCTCGGGGATAAGTAATGTTCTTTTGTTTAGGACTGAGGTGAGGAGAAATTTCTTCACCAACAATGTTGTGAACCTTTGAGTTCTCTATCCTAAAGGGTTGTGGATGCTTCATCATTGAACATAGTTAAAGCTTGGGTAGAAATGTATTTGGTCTTTCTGAGAATCGAGGAATTTGGAAAGTGAGTGGGAAAGTGAGTTGAGAAGATCAGGTAAAATTGCATTGAATGTCAGAGCAGCCTCGATGGATTTTACGATACGCTCCTGCTCCCATATCTTACATTATACTACATCTCACTGCATGAACAAACTAATTGCATTCTGTCACTAAGAGCTGAGAATTTATTTTAAATTTAGTAGATCTCCCATGTGTCGCTCAAGGTGAAGTGTGACAGGTAAAATGAGACAGGGGGAAATGTAACATTTGCTGGAAGTGTATGCTATGTAGGAGATCTTTACTAAAACCTTTATTCCCTACATAATGACATTTTGCGCCTACTTGCACTTCATGGACTGCACTGACTCAAGAAGGCAGCTCACCACCAACTTGAGAACAGTAGATGCAGTGAAAGACCTTGGCGTGCAAATGCACAGGTCCCTAAAGGTAGCAGTACATGTAGATGAGGTTGTAAAGAAGGCTGATGGAACGCTCTCCTTCATTGGCAGCGGTATAGAATACAAAAGTAGGGATAAAATGATGAAGCTGTATAAGACACTGGTGAGGCCACAACTGGAGTATTGTGTGCAGTTCTGGTCACCACATTACAGGAAGGACGTAACTGCTCTAGAGAGAGTGCAGAGAAGATTTACTAGAATGTTGCCAGGGCTGGAGAATTGTAGCTACAAGAAGAGATTGGAGAGGTTGGGGTTGTTTTCCTTGGAACAGAGAAGGCTGAGGGGTGACATGATTGAGGTATACAAATGGTGAGGGGTAGAGATAGAGTAAACAGGAGGAACCTGTCTCCCTTGGCAGAGAGTTCAAAAACTAGGGGTCATTGATTCAAGCTAAGCGGAAAAAAGATAAAGGGTACATGGAGAAAAGCTTTATTACACAGAGGGTGTTGGGTGTCTGGAATTCGCTGCCTGAGTTGGTGGTAGAGGCAGAGACCCTAAACTGTTTGAAAAAGTCAAAAACCCGAAGAACTGTGGATGCTGGAAATCAGGAAGAAAATTAGAAATTGTTGGAAAAGCTTAGCAGGTCGGACAGCATCTGTGGAGAGAAAGCAGAAACCATTCTTGAAGATGGGTCACTGGACCTGAAACATTAACTCTGCTTACTCTCCACAGATGCTGCCCGACCTGCTGAGTTTTTCCAGCGATTTATGATTTTGTCTTTGAAAAAGTACCTGGATCTGCACCTTTAAGTGCTGAAAGCTGCTGGGCTATGGGCCATGTACAGAAGATGGGATTAGAAAGGGCATCTGGGCGATTTGGGGTCAGCATGGCTAAGATGGGCTGAATAGTCACCTTCTGTGATGTATCATTTTTACGGTTCTGTGGCAGATGGGGATGGACAATAAATGCTGACCTTACTGTCAATTCTCCCATCACACGAATAAATGAAAAAATACTTAATATTGATGTTTCAGTCAGTAATATGCACTATTTCCTGGGGGTTTTTTTGTACGTTTTGCTGTGCTTGTCCTGAAGGTGCTAAATTGAAGCTCCATTGTGCTGAATTTCTGAGCTTGTGCTTCTGGTATCTCTTTGACAGAAATTTTTATGAATTTTAATGGGTGGAAAATCAGGAAACTGATCTTCTTGAGGAAATTCTGCTCCAGACTCCTGCTGAAAGGAACTTATCACTGAGAGGACAGTCTCAAAATCAGAAGGGTGCCATTGCATTTCCAACTGCTTTAACACCCTTTAATGTTCTTTACTGTTCACAGGACCTTTGTCAGAGCACTTGTGGGTTTCAGTTGTCCGTGATGTCTTTCCTTAACTGACATTTTTATTTGGAAAATGAGATTCGATGTATAACAAGCAGTTGATCCGAATCCTGTATCTCCTAACTGACATCACCACAAAGGTCAAAGTGCAGCACAGAAACTGGCCATTCGGCCTTCAGATTCATGCTGGAATTTGAGATCTATACAAACCTCCTGCCCTTCCACTTCATCTCACCCTTAAAGTATCCTTGTATTCCTTTCTCCATTATCTGTTATCTGTTTACCTTGAAGGCATCTATGCTATTCACTTCAACGACTCCATGTGGTCACAAGTAAGACATTCTCATCCACTCTGTGGGTAAAATTACCACTAATGTCTGTAATTTAGAACCTCGAGTATTATTGTGGTTGTCAGTTGTTTCAACAGCTCCAAATCCGATTGCTATGGCAACAATGAACAGCTAATAGCTAAGATGTTCTTTCAATGTCAGCGATTTACTGTGAGATTCAGAAAAGGATTGCAAGAGCCCAAAAAGGCCTAAGAATGTACAAGGAACATTTACCTGGTTGAAACAAGAGAAGGATCTGTTTTCTCCTAATGTCAGACTAACCCTCCTGTCTTTTATTTGTTCTTTAATTGTGAGTATCACTGGGAATATTTCTGCCTATCCCTAATTGCCCTTGAGAAAGTGGCAGTGAACTGCCTTCTCAAGCCCCTCCAGTCCATGTCGTGTAGATATATCCACAATGCCGTTAACGGAGGGAATTCCTGGATTTTGACCCAGTGACATTATGTCAACTTCTTTAAATTTCAAAAATATACTTTATTCATAAAAATGTCTTTATATACATGCATAGTCACTAAAGCAGTTCGGTTCTGAACAGTAGCATATGAAGAAACAAATAAACCTTGGAGTTTGACTATCCAGCAAACAAACCCAAGGCATTTCTTGCTGTAGTTTCATGTCCTGGCAGTGCATGCCTTGGAGGGGAATCTGAGGTGTTCCCACACATCTGCTGCCCTTTTCTTTCTGGATTGTAGTGATTGTGTATCTGGAAGGTCCTATTGAAGGAGCAAGTTCCTGCAATACATCTTGTAGATCATTCACACTGCAGCTGCTGTGTTCAGGTGCTGGAGGGAGTGAACGTTGAAGGTAGTGGTTCGAGTGCTGATCCAGTGAGCTGCTTTGTCCTGGATGGTGTCAAGTTTCTTGAGTGTTGCTCGGTCTGCACTAATCCAGGCAAGTGGGGAGTATTCTGTCACACTCAAATAGGCTTTGGGGAGTCGTGTTACTTGCTCCGGAATTACCAGCATCTGACCTGCCCTTGTAGTGTTTATATGGTTGGTCAAGTTCAGTTTCTGGCCAATAGTAACTCACAGGTTGTTGATGATGGAGGATTGATTCAGTGATGATAATGCTGTTGAATGTCAAAGGGAGATGGTAAGGTTCGCTATGTGTTTCAGCATTGCCAATATTATCATTGCAGCATTTGTCCCATTCCCCTTCGATATTGATAAATTTCCATTTCAAGTACTCAGATACTGAAAGTTTCTCCTATTCACAGTGGATCTTCAGATTGTTGCTATGTGACTCCTGCCTGACAGAGTGAATGGATTATGATTCTTTCAGCATATTTATAAAGGCCTTATGGTTCAATTTGAGTTTACATTATTTGCCTTCAGTGAACTCTTGCTTAAAATAATGTGTCCCAAGAGCCTTACAAATTTTCCTTTCTATTCTGAGTCAAAGAACCAATCTAATTATCAGCAGTAGAGAAAAAAAAACCACAATGAGTCTTAACAAGAAGAGGCACTTACCTTACCCAACAAGACAAAGTTGTTGCATGATGGTAATAAGTTCCATTGACTAGTTAGGCATAATTATACATAAAATCAGGAGCCAGAGAGAACACATCTGTCTCCACTGGGACCTCCAGCTTCATCTTCACCTAAAGGCTAAGACACCATCAGATTGGATAGTGTTTAAGGCAGCTTTGACACTCACTCTGTAGGATTGCTCCTTTATGAAACAGGTTATTTGCTTCTAATCTCTCCAAGTGGGACAATTTACCCCAAAACCTCACTCAAGAAGGAGTTTGTTTTTACTGCAGCCTGTGATTATGATCTGGAATTCGTTGCCTGAGAGGGTGGTGGAAGCAAATTCATTAACAACTTCCGAAAGATAGATATTCAATGTAGAAAAATGTGCACAGATATATAAAGCAATGGTAGGAGGAGTCCACCTGATTGGATAGTTCTTGTAAAGAGATGACACAAACGCCTATAAAAGGGCCCATGCCTACATCCAAATAGAGAAGGAGCCAGGAGCTGTCATTCCCGGGATGGCACATCCATGAGATGAGCGACCTCTTCTGGTAGCAATACAAATAGGATGTTTTAATATTTTAACGTCAGGTCTATCATAGAGTCATAGAGCACAGAAACAGACCCTTTGGTCCAACCAGTCCATGCCAACCATAACCCCAAAATAACTTGTCCCACCTGTCTGTTCCTTGCCCATACCCCTCCAACCCTTTCCTATTCATGTACTTATCCAAATGTTTTTTAAATGTTGTAATTGTACCCATAGCCACCACTTCCTCAGGAAGTTCATGCCACACACGAACCACCCATTTGAACCCCATGCCATTTTTTTAAAATCTCTCTCCTCACACCTATGTGTCCCTTAGTCTTGAAATCCCCCATCCTAGGGAAAAGACACCTATCATTCACCTTATCTATACCCCTCATGATTTCATAACCTTCTATTAGGTCACCTCGAAGCCTGCTATGCTCCAGCCTATCCAGACTTCCTTTCTAACTCAAACCTTCCATACCTGGCAACATCCTGGTAAATCTCTTCTGAACCCCCTCCAGATTAATAATATCCTTCCTATAACTGGGCAATCAGAACTGGATACAGTGTTCCAGAAGAGGCCTCGCCAATGTCCTGACTTCCCATGACTTCCTAACTCCTATATACAAGGGACTGAGCAATGAAGGTAAGCCTACTAAACTCATTTTTAACCACCCTGTCTATATGTGACGCAAACTTCAAAGAATTATGTACCTAATCCCCCAGGGCCCTCTGTTCTGCAACACTACCCAAGGCACATTGGGACACTAAGGTTCAAGTCCTTATAATGGGGTAAGAAATTCCTTTATTTAGTGCCTTTCACAATGTCTGATGTCCCAAAGCATGTTAGAGCCAATGAAGTGCTTTTATAGTCACCTTTGAAATAAGGACAATGTGGCAGCCCATTTGGGCATGGCAAGCTGCAAACACAATGAAATAAAGAACCCCATGATCTGTTTGATTGGGAAATAAGTATAGTATCTAGGACAGGGAGAAATTCCAGGGCTCTTTAAATAATAACATGGACCGGAGAAATTTGGTACCACTCAAAGTTGCCCACTCGTACCCAGTCGCACCATAACATATAAACGAAGCAGGATGGCAACAAAACATTTACATTGATACAATGCCTTCAACAAAGTCAAATATCTTAAGTTACTTTGCAATAAGGCACATATCAGACAGAACTGAAAATGAGCCACATAAAAAGGATATTCACCCTGATTTTTATTGGGGTACATTTCCAACAGGAGGGGCTAGGGGGCGACATTCCATTTAGCATGATTCCCAGGTTTCTTTGGTTGCTGCGAAAGTTCAAATCCACAGCATGTGAGTGCTTCTTTTTCCAAACGAGCCCCACTCAGAAGGTCCCTGTCAACTCATTTCCCCATCGGGGTAGGACAGGGAACATGGCAACAGAGGCTGCAGACTAGCTGTAGCTGGGTTTCTTGTTGCTGGGGCTAGAGATTTTGGGAAGGGGCTGTGAGGGTGCAATGTGGGTTTGGAGGTTTGAACACATGAGAGAGATCTTTCAGGGGTGTGATCATAAAAATGCCCCGATATCACCCTGATTACCTCCCCCATTTCCTTTGCAATCCCTGATGCATTCCATTTCTTCCTCTATTCCCCACAGTTCGTTTCCCCAGCTCCATTCGCACAGTCAGTAAAACCCTTTCCCCTTGACCTTTTGTGGTGGGGATCCCAGAGTGACCACGGAGCATCTCCTTGAGCTCCTTGGCCAGATAGGCCCAACAGACGGGTGACTGATATCTGAACCTCATCTCAACTGTGTCGCTGCGACTCCCCATTCTACTGCACCAGAGCCACGTGGCTGACTGTGACCCACACCCAATGTGACTCATGAGGTATGTACTGCCAGCGGTGGGCATCCTGAACGGATACTTAACCATACCCAAGCCCCTGGCCTGATATCTGAGGCTGCCCTTGACTTGCTGTGCCAGGACCCCCTGACTGACTATTGCCTTAAAACTTTGAGACATGGCCATTTGCAACACAGTCATTGCAGTTGCCACCAATACAGCTGGTACGAGGTGCAGTTGTGAATTTGACGCAGCAATGTGTCGGTCAGAAACACATTCTCCCCCTTGCCAGCTGACAGCGAACAACCAGGACAAGCTGTCTGGCTTCATGTCAGAGCTAAAGCACAAGGCAACACCACCACATTGATCTTTTAAGCTCTGCCTGAGGGGACAAAGTGCCAAAAGGCTAGGCAATGCAGGAGATGCTGTGAGCACCCTGGCAGAAGCTAAGGAAGCAAGCGAGCTGCCCTGAAATATAGCCTGGTCCAATCCATGAGCTGTGCACCTTTCCCTGCTCACAAAGTGTCCATACAGCAGCATTGCATTGAGAGCTGCCCGTTCAAAGTGCAGCACTGATGTGCAGCAACGTTGTGCAAGTGCGTCGGAGGTGCGTCATGATGCCATGGGGGCACATATCTAATGCCAGTGTCCGTGGACGTGAACTATTTGCAGCTGATGCCTTGGAGCTTGCCTTGTGATGCCAGTGCTGGGTGTCCAAGTTGGCGATCTGCAGGAGCAAGCAGTAAGCTACATATCACCCGGAACCACTTAGACTTTCACATTGGGAACTGTCCGCCTCTCCTTATTCCTGCCCAGTCCATATGAAGCTGTATATGATTGAGGTGAAATTTGTAGCTGATGACGGTGATAACAAGTAATAATTTCCATTAGGAGCAAATTACTGCAGATGCTGGAATCTGAACCAAAAACAAAAAATATTGGAGATCACAGTGGGTCAGGCAGCATCCATGAAGAGAGAGCAAGCTAATGTTTTGAGTCTAGATGACTCTTCATCAGAGATCTGAGGAAGAGTCACCAAATGCAAAATGTTAGCTTGCTTTCTCTCCATGGATGCTGCCTGACACGCTGTGATCTCCAGCAATTTTTGTTTTCAATAATCCTTATTAATGCACTCCTAGCTGCTCCCTAGCTAGATTCTTATTTCAATGTCCAGATTTCCGTTGGAAAATACAATTTGCTGATCCTGGCATCGAGAAAGACCTCATTGGACCTCTTTCTCATGTAATTCTCCCAGATTCCTCTTTAAAGCCCATATCATTCAGGTATAAAATTCCACTCTAACTCTGCTGAGGGAATGAGAAGGTGACCATTCCCTTGATTTTCACCATTGTTTTGGAAAATGTCAAGACAACATTCACAATCCATGTGTTGCAGCAGTCCGATGGGATCTAGGTGAATTGGATCTTCCTGTGTCGAGGGATGCTTTATTATCAAGAATTGATACGGTTGTAAGTATGTGACCATTGCATGTACAGGTTAAGTCAGAAGATAAACTCCCTAACATTTGAGAATGTGATAAATAGTTTGCTACTTAGAAGTTCTAGTTGTGTTGTCAATCTCAATGGGCATGATGTTATTATCAATTTATGTAAACATGTAAGAACTATTTCAATTTGCACCCAAAGAAATGACATGATTCTTTCTGGGATTTATAAATGTAATATCTGTTTTATTTTAAACTCTGCATTAATCATATTACATAAACTTCAGTCAATAATGGCTTCACCACTCAGACTTGCAATTCACTTTGTCTCTACCTCGCCAAACATTTCTATGAAAGCCTTTTAAAGAAGACACTAAACATAAACGAAAAGTTTTAGCTGGTAGTAACTTCTGCAAGGCAACAGCAGTCAGCTCAACATCAATAGGATCCAGTCTTCCACCTATTATAATGAACGTGGAATTATTGATTAGTGTTATCCAGGGCTCCCTGAGTCAGAAGGTCATACAATCAACGATCTCACTACAGTAATCTAGGTTGATATGCCAGTGCAGTACTGTGGGAGGGTTGCACTTCCCAAAGTGCCAGATTTTGGAATAAAACACTAACCTGAGGACCCATCTGCCCTCTCAGTAATTGGGGAAGACCCCAAAAGCACTATTTTGAAAATGAGCAGGAGAGGTATACGGGGGTGTTTTGGCCAATATTTATCTCTCAATCAATGGTAGAGAAACAGATAATTTGGTCTTTTATTGCTGTTTGTGGCATCTTGCTGTGCACAGATTTGTTGCATTGTGTTTTGTGGTCAGCACGTCAGTATGCCTTTCAGATAAGGCATGTTAACTTGGCCTCCTCTGAACATCCCCAGCATTACAGATGCAAGATTTCAGCCAATTCAATCGACTCCACGTGATGTCAAGAAATGGTTGGAGGCACTGGATACTGCAAAGGTTATGGGCCTTGATGATATTCCGTCAATAGCACTGAAGACTTGTGCTCCAGAACTTGCCGCTCCCCTAGCTAAGTTGTTCCAGTACAGTTACAACAATGGCGTCAATCTGACAACATAGAAAATTGCCCAGGTATGTCCGGTACACAAAAAACGGGACAAATCCAACCCAGCAAATTACCACCCCATCAGTCTACTTTAGATCATCAGTAAAGTGTTGGAAATATCATCAACAGTGCTACCAAGCAGCATTTGACAGTAACCGGCTCACTGAAGCTCAGTTTGAATTTCACCAGAATCACTCAGCTCCTGACTCCCTTACAGTTTTAGCTTAAACATGGACAAAAGAGCTGAATTCCAGCGGTGAGGTGAGAGTGACTGCCCTTGAAATTAAGGCCATACTGGATTGAGTGTGATATCAAGGAACCCTAGCAAAACTGGAGTCAATGAGTATCAGGGGGCAAATCCTCTGCCGATTGGAGTTACGCCTTGCATAAAAGAAGGTGGTTGTGGATGTTGGAGGTCAGTCATCTCAGCTCCAGGATATCTCTGTAAGGTTTTCTCAGGGTAATGTGCTGTGCCCAACTGCTTCATTAACGACCTTCCGTCCATCATAAGATCAGAAGTGGGGATCGCCACTGATGTTTGCACAATGTTCAGCGCCATATACAACACCTCAGATACTGAAACAGTCCATGTTCAAGTGCAGCAAGACCTGGATGTAGCTAATAAGTGGCAAGTAACATTCCCGCAACACAAATGCTGGACAACGACTGTCTCCAATAAGAGCCAATCTAACAATCGCCCCTTGACATTTAATGATACTACAATAACTGAATCCCCCAATTGCAACATCCTGATGATTGTTAATGACCAGAACCTGAACTGGACTAGCCCTACAAATAGTGTGGCTACAAGAGTAGGTCAGAGACTAGGAATCCTGCAGTGGATTCCTCCTGACTCCCCAAAGCCTGTCACCTATCAGCATTCTTTTGTATTTCACCACCAAGAGTCTATTGATTAGTTTGTTGGAGAGGCTCATTGAGCTAGAACCTCATTGAGGCTCATTACCTATACAGGACATTGCTGAGGCCTCTTCTGGAGTATTGTGTCCAGTTCTGGTCACCCTATTATAGGAAGGATATCTTTAAGCTGGAGAGAGTTCAGAAGAGATTTACCAGGATTTTGACGGGAATAGAAGTTTTGAATTATAAGGAGAGGCTGGAACATTTTTCACTGGAGTGTAGGAGGTTGAGAGGTGACCTTATAGAGGTTTATAAAATCATGAGGGGTATAAAGAAGGTGAATGGCAGGTGTCTTTTCTCTAGGGTGGGAGATTTCAAGACTAGGGGGCATATATTTAAGGTGAGAGGAGAAAGATTTTAAAAAAGATGAGGGGCAATTTCTTTACTTGGAGAGTGGCTCATGTGTGGAATGAACGTCCAGGGGTTGTGCTGGATGTGGGTACAGTTACAATGTTTAAAAGGCATTTAGATAAGCACATGAATAAGAAATGTTTGGAGGGATTTGGGCCAAGAATAGACATGTGGGACGAGTTTAGTTTGGGATTATGATTGGTATGGACTGGTTGGACCAAAGAGTCTGTATGATTCAGTGACTCCATGACTCTAACTCAATATCAGTTAAAACCATTTGGAAGGATCTTTTGGGCAAGTAAAAGTCCCATTGATGTGTTACTAATGGAAGCATGACAATGTGAAGCAATTGTGGCAGATTAACAGTAATTACACGGTTCATATGCAGCCAGCACTATTGCGGTGGTCAGCACAATGCAAAATCTAACAGAAACAGCCTGAAAGGCAGGACTCCACACCTAAAATCTAATAATCAACACAGGAGCTAGTGCCAACATACTACCACTGCAGATCCTGAAAGAAATGTACTTCAGCAAGTGACACTACATTGGTAAAACCCACATGAGACTGTCACACAGTTTGTATCAGATCATCAATGCTTTGCATTTTTTAAAAAAATCATTCATTGACTCGGCCAGCATTTATTGCCCATCCCTTGGTCACAGAGCATTGATCATAGTAGCCAGTTAGTATGCGAACCCGTGGACTGGCCAGGGATATTCAGGACATTCAGCAACTTGTGGCTGAATGTGAGGCAATGCCTAACGTACCGACCCCAGCACAAGAGTGAGCTTCTACACCCACACAACGTTCCATCTACTCCTTGGACAAATATAGCAGCAGAATATTTACAGTGCACGGGGAATATTACATCCTTGTGATGGATTATTTCTCTACATTTTCCATTGTTCAACAACCAGGGTACTGCTTAGGTGCAGTACATCTGAAATAAAAATTGGTGGAAACATAGGAAAAATAGTTGGTTGTAAGTGGATCTGGAATCACATGAACTAGTCTACTTGGGGGATGGAGGCTGGATCTATTGCAGTTTACAGTGCACATAAATCACTTAGAAGTGGTGAGAGATACCAAAACTCTCCACAATTGCAGATTATATCAAACTGGCAGGGACTGAAAACAATAGGGAGGAAGATGATCAGATACTGATGCTGGATTGATTTAGAAACGAGACTGAAGTGGGAAACATCTCTTAATGTGGATGAATGAAAATTCATGAGGTTAGGAAAGCATATTAAACAGTAGCAAATGAGATAATTGTTCTACAGAGCAGACTATGGAGGAGGAGTGTGTTCACAATTGCAACTGAAAATCTTGCCCTCCTTTTTGAGAAACCTGAGCAGAATAAGTAATCAGGATTATTATAAAAGATTTCTTAGTCAGTTTGAAATCCTCCCACTTTGGTTGGCAGATAAAGAATGCCAACAGAGTGTGAACTGTAGACCCGCATTCAAATGTGCATTAAGTTCTTGGTACTAATTCCAACTTCATTGGGACCAAAAGCGGTCTGCAGTTTTAAACATAGTTACCAAAAAACAAGGATTATTTAGTCCAGAACATTTCAACAATTGTTCTACTCTAGGAACAAAGACCAATGCACATTATAATGGCATTTTTAATGACACTAGGACTGCTAAGTGAAATTACCTTTGCTTCACCATTAATGGACATGCCTAAGCCCAAAGCCCTGGCATTCCTTCCTAAATAAAAACCTAAAGAACAGCAGATGCTGTAAATCAGGAACAAAAACAAAGTTGCTGGAAAAGCTCAGCAGGTCTGGCAGCATCCGTGAAGGAGAAAACAGAGTTAACGTTTCGGGTCCAGTGACCCTTCCTCAGAACTTCATTCCTTCCTAAGTATCTGTTGGAAATTTTAAAACAGCAATTTCCTGGTATTTACTGCATAGCATGAGATTTCATTTAAGTGACCTTAAAGTGGTAGCTAGCCTTCCAAATTTCTGGTGTAGGAAAACAAAAGGAAAGGCCACAAGAGTTTCTGAGATCACACTGCCCCATTAGCCTAGCATCAATGATTTATCTGGCCCGATATTTTGTTTTAATTCGTTCTTGAGATGGGAGTGTCACTGGCCAGGTCAACATTTATTGCTTATCCCCCAGAGGGCAGTTAAGGGTCATTGCTATGGGTTTGGTGTCATATTGTAGGCCAGGACAATTGTTTCCTTCCCTGAAGAACATTAGTGAACAATATGTGTGTTTTTTCCCCAACAATCGTCATTACAGTATTAATTCAGATTTTTAAACTGAATTCAAATTCCACCAGAGATAAAAGGTACTGCAGATGCTGGAGAATCCGAAACGTCAAGTTTTCCTGCTCCTATGATGCTGCTTGACCTGCTGTGTTCATCCAGCCCCATGCTTGTTATCTCAAATTCCACCATCTGTCATTGAGGTTTCAAATCCAGGGCCCTAAAACAGTACCTGTGTCTCTGGATTAATGGTCTAGCAATAATACCATTAGGCCATCACTTTCTCACAATGTGCCCTATTGACAATGTATCATTTGGGAAAATTGGAAATTTTTGTTCCTAACAAGAAACTAATCCTCAGTTGAAGCTAGTATGGGGATGACTACAATTCTTGCATATGAGTAGCTGCCAAGGGTTGCTTGGCAAAAGGGTTCAGACTGGTAATTGACAGAATAGACTTCCATTGGATTTGATTTATTGCTGTCACATGTACCTAAGTACAGTGAAAAGCCTTGTTTGCGAGCAGTACAGGCAGATCATAGCAAGCAAGGACATACAGATCACAAGGTGCTTAGACAGAGCGAGGCAAACACGATTACAAATGCATAGGAGGCGCACAAAGCAAGATCAACATTAACACGATCAACATTATTTGAAGTTAGAGAGGTCCATTAATCAGTCTAAAACAGCAAGGAAGAAGCTGTTAGCGAAAGTGTTGTGGGGAGTCCCGAGAGTCGAACTATCACCTTCTTGGGAGAAGACCAGAGGTTCAAGAGAACAACAAAGATTATATCCGAAGATTGCAAAATGTCAACACCATCTGTAAGGGTCCACCACCTCCTCTCCATTCCACAGGGTTACTTCAGAATTGGAAAAGTGGTCTCATCTGTCACAGGTCATATATTTCCCTTCCTTTCTCATGAACGAATGTCTCATAAACTGCTCAGAAACAGTACGAACTGCAGATGCTGGAGTTAGAGATAACACAGTGTGGAACTGGAGGAACACAGCAGGCCAGGCAGCATCAGAGGAGCAGGAAAGTTGATGTTTTGGGTTGAGACCCTTTCTCAGAAATGGGGAGGGGGAAGGGAGCTCAGAAATAAGTAGAGAGAGGAGGAGTGGGGATGGGGAAGGTAGGTAGGATAGTGATAGGTGAGTGCTGGTAGGGAGTGGTGGGAATTGGTCAGTGAGGTGGGAGGAGTGGATAGGTGGGGGAGAAAATGGACAGGTTGTGTCAGGTCAAGGAGGCAGGGATGAGAGGGAGGGTTGGTCATGGGATGAAGCCGGGGGTGGGGAGATTTTGAAACTGGTGAATTCCACGTTTAGGCCATTGGGCTGTAAGCTCCCGAGGCAGAATATGAGGTGCTGCTCCTCCAGTTTGCAGGTGGCGTCATTGTGACACTGGTCATTGTGAAACTGCTGCTCCTTAACAAACTCAGTAAACTTTCTGACAATTGCTTACAAGTAGTTGACTATTTATATCAGGTATCAGTGATCCTGGTGGTCTAGTGGTTAGGATTCAGCACTTCCACCACTGCATCCTGGGTTTGATTCCTGCCCAGGGAATTAGGATAGGGGAGGCAATGGCCTAGTGGTGTTATCGCTGGACTGTTAATCCAGAGACCCAGGTAATGTTCTGGAGACCTGGGATTGAATCCTGCCAAGGCAGCTGGTGGAATTTGAATTCAATAAAAATCTGGAATTACGAGTCTGATGATGACCATGAATCCATTGTTGATTGTTGGAAAAACCCATCTAGTTCACTAATGTCCTTTAGGGAAGGAAACTGCCATCTTTACCTGGTCTGGCCTACATGTGGCTCCTGACCCACAGCAAAGTGGTTGACTCATAACTGCCCTCTGGGCAATTAGGGATGGGCAATAAATGCTGCCTGGCCAGCGATGCCCTCATCCTGTAAATGAATAAAGAAAAAAATATCACACCACTCTCCACACCCACTTGTTCAAATCTAACACCTCTCTGCATTTCTGAACTATTTTCTGCCTTCACATCTTTCCTTCAACCCTATTTCTTTGACCAAGCTTTGTCAGCTGCGCTGGCATGTCTTTATGTAGCTCAGTGACCAATTTTGTCTGAGAACATGCCTTGGGATGCTTTGCTACATTACATTCAATATGTTGTTGTTGTGAAACACTTATGAAATGGAACAGGATTGTATTGAATGGTAAAACAGTAGCATTTAATACCAAATGATAGAGGGCAGGATTCACACTGTCTGAAGTTTAGCAATATTTATTGCAGATATATTTCATTGTTTGGCTTCAATGTTCTTTATCCTCGTGTTCAATGTCATACAAGAGGGAGGAGGAGAAAAGATGCTCCTACACATCAACAGTGCCCCAATGTTCCAACCTCACACACCATTCACTAATTCTGGAGCCACATTCTTTCCGAGAACAGGCAAATATTTCTACATAAAAACGGACGGTTTCTTTCAATGCCAACCATTAGTGTTGTGGCAGGAGATAGCATTACCCAGCTCCTGGATTGAAGCCAAATGTTTCACTGACGAGGCTGGAATTCAAGAGCAGTTTTGCCCATGGTTTTACCAAGGCTCAGTTTAGCTTTCCTGTGGTAATCAATAGAAATTGCAGACTCAGCAGAAACATTTAGCACCATCCAAGGCACTTTCAGAATGCTGAGCTGTGCTTTCTGCCAATTCAAACTATTTTTGTCCCAGTCACCCTTTAACATGACTTACACAGAATAGGAGTTTCTTAGAAAGCACTAAGGGGGAGATCTATGTGTGGTCTAGTGCAATGATACAATGTCATTTTTAATTTTTTTTCAGTTTAAGTTATTGCACCTAAGTAGCAATAATAGCTCTTTGTAGTAAATTGACCAAAGGTGCTTTACAGGGACATAACTAACAAAATCTGATCTAAAACCTCAAAGGATGCATTGCAGCAACTCACCAAGGCTCCTCTAACAGCACCTAGACCAATAAGGTCCGTGAGAGCACCATCATTTGTGGGTTCCACCACGTCCTGATTTACAACTAAGTCACCATTCTTTCACCATCACTCGGTCAAAATCCTGGGACAGCCTTCCTAAAACCACTGTTGGTGGCTGCAGTCATCCATGACCATCAGGCTGCTCTCTCATTAGAGAGAGAGACAACTGACACCAGCTTAACCTCAGGGTCACCGCAGGTGATGGGGAGAGGTTGAGAGGGAGAATGGTTACCCACACCACACAAAGTTCAGCAATTCAGGAAGATACTGCCCAATTCAATATGTAAAACGTTAAAAATAATCAGTCTGTTCAGATGAGTTATTACATACCTCCCTGGCTAGGTGGGTCTTGAACATGGGTCATCTGATCTCGAAGTAGGAACATGACCATTGTGCCGTAAGAGTCCTTTCAATAGCAACACAATGCACAAGAAATCGATAGGTTTGCTCCTTGCACATTGTTATATACAACACTAGATGGCTCCCAAATGGGAGAAGCACATTGGCGTAATTACATGCCAATCCCTTACCTTTGCATTGCTTTGTTGTTCGCTTTAATTGGTTTATTGAATGGTCTCAAATTAACAGCAGCTTGTTACTGACATATCAATTGGAGTGTTTAGTTGAATATAACAATAACTTCCCGAGAAATTGACTTTAAGGTTCCAATCAAACCAGTCCCAGACTTTGCACAATGCACAATATATTTCTACTTACTTGTGGGTTGTGAGCTTTGCTGCTGTCTAGCATTTATTGACCGTCCCTAATTTCCTTGGAGAACGCTAAAGCCATTTTTGCGCACGCTTCTTTATAGCTAGACGGAACACCACGTTTAGCTTTCACTTAGCCTCACGTCATTCCATAGTTACCAGATTCCTGAATGACTGAGGGTATGAGAGGGGTGAGCCTGTTACAAAATTTGGACCTCCAGCACTTCAACTCAGTGTACCACCCACACAAAATAACTCCAACTGGAATCCTGTGTTCATCCAGCTCTACTCCTTGTTATCAAACATTTTGATATGACTTCTTCAGAACCAACAGATGCTGCCAGACCTGCTGACTTTCTCCAGCATTCATCTGTGTTTGACATTTAACCACCCTGTGAAAAAGAGTAAAGAAAGTATCCTGCCCAATTGTGAATAACAGATTTTATTTAAAAACATAGTAGAATCGAAAAAAACGTGCGAATCAGGATCCTGTTGAATAGGGTCCGGGAGCAAGCAAGTCCAGAGGTTAGGAAGACCAGTGTGAGAATCCCTATAGTCAAGTTAGAGGCCATTCAGCCCATTGAGTCTGTACAAACCCTCCAAAGATGCGAGAACAGTAACAACATTTAAAAGACCCTTAGGTTAGTACATAAATAGGAAAGGTTAGGAGGTAATGGGCCAGGAACAGGCACGTGGGATTAGTTTAGTTGAGGATTACATTCAGCGTGGACTGGTTGGATCAAAGAGTCTGTCTCCATGTTCTATGACTTTATGGCTCTGTGACAAAGAACAGTTAGAGAGACAATGGAGTGGATACTGGTCAGCCTAGGAGAATGTTAGGCTGTTAATGGGGATTACTAGAGTCTAACAATGTGTTTAATAGCAGACCATGCGATAACAAGGCCTGATGTGTGGGATTGGGGGTAAAGACATGGGAGAAGGTGCCTCAAGGCCTAAAATTGTTGAACTCGATATTGAATCCGGAGGGCTGCAGGGTCCCCAAGCGGAAAATGAGGTGTTGTTCTTCCAGCTTGTGCTGACCTTCGCTGGAACACTGCAGCAAGCCTGAGGCAGAGATGCTGGCCAGGGAACGGGGGTGTGTGTTGATGTGGCAGGCAACTGGAAGCTCAGGATCTTTCTGGGCAGACGAAACATTGGTGTATGCAGTAGACTTGATTGTGTGACATGCAAGTAAAGCTTCTGATGGCATGTTCTACGCTACCGAAATTGTTTGCTTGCAATATTTACATTCAGCCACTTGATGGTGTGTTAGTGCCGTTAGAAATGTAATGTCTAGCCACAACGTGCCACTATTTCCAGATTGTTAGACATTAAAGCACTTTTTGGCAGAATTTGTTTACACAGCTACCTCTGAGTCAATATCACTTGAAGTACATAGCAGTGAAAGTCTGGAGGGATGTATAACAGGCAGCTGAGTTTATATTAACTATTTCACACGACGCTCAAAGTGAAAATTAATAATTCCATGCTTCTTATGCGGTACAGCTCTCTGTTGATACACAGATGGTAAAGATGTGCATTGTATTATATATATTAAAATTCATTCATATATACTATATAGATACATATGGAATATAGTTTTGATGGTGAACTATTAATCACTGTTATTATTATTAATCAGTTATTAATCACTGAATCTATCCCCAGCTTCAGATAAAGCACCAAGTGCAGAATGCGGAGTGCAGATCTTAAAACTGAAGTTTGTTATTTGTTGCTCTGCCACAGGCCACACTGTGAACTCCAACCACCAACAAATTGGGAGACAGTGAAATGAACTGACCAGTTGAGAGTTTACCTTCTTCCATTTTTACACCACTATTAGAACCCTCATAAAATGTTAAGCCTTGTACAATGATGTGTAACTGGATTTTTAACAGTAATAACTGCCTCTGAACAATGTATTTGACCCTGAAAATAATTTTCTACTTATGGAACATTGTTAAATGCCTCTATTATGATTAATTACTAGATTTATTTTAAAAAATGGATTGTTTATAGGAACATAGGAACAGGAGTAGGCCTTTCAGCCCCTTGAGCCTCTTCTGCCATTTAGTGAGATCATGGCTGATCTGAGGTTTAATCCTATATACCTGTCTTTGGCTCATATCCCTCAATATCTTTGACTCACAAAAACATTCTCTCCCAGATTTAAAATGAACTACTGATCCTGCATTGACTGCTGTGTGTGGAAGAGAGTTCCAAACATTTATCACCCTTTTTGTGTAGAAGTGCTTCCTAACCTCTCTCCTGAAAGGACTGGCCCTAATTCTCAGTCTATGCCCACTAGTTCTAGAAACCCCAACCAGTGGAAGCAGTTCTTCTACCTTGTCTTTTCCTGTTCATATCTTGAAGACTTTGATCAGATCATTCTTAACCCTCAAAATGCTACAGAAGACATGTCTAATTTGTGTAATCTCTGTTTATAACACAATCCCTGGAGACGAGATGTCATTTCTGCAAAGCTACATCATCCCTCCAGAGCCAATATATCCTTCCTAAGGTGCCCACTTCTCCACAGTACTGCAAGCAGGGTCTAACCAGGGTTTTGCAGCATAGCTTCTGCATCCTTGTACTCCAGTTCTCTGGATATAAAGACCGGTATTCCATTAACCTTCTTCATTATTTTCTGCATCTGTTTGTGGCATTTGAAAGATCTATGCACCTGACCTCTGAAATCTCTCTGGACGTCCATTGTATTTTTACACACCAACTAGGAAGTACCCACCTAGAAAGACTTTCAGATATTGAATCAGTCCCTGTCAGTGTGCAGCATTGAGTCTTGGAGGCGATAATTGGTATGTAACATACATGTGATGTAAGTATCAGGCAAAGAATCTACCGAACAAGAGAGAATCTAACCATCTCCCCTTGTTCAAATGCATTCATCATCATTCAGCCATTACTGAAACACCCACTCTCACCATCCTAGGGATTACAATCGACCTGAAACTGACCTGGACCAGCCATAGAAATGCTATAACTACAAGTCAGGGGATAGGAATTCTGAGGGTGACTAACTCACCTCCTAAATCCCCAAAAGTCTGTCCACCAAAGACAAGGTACAAGTCAGGAGTGTGATGGAACACTGTCCTCCTGGCTGGATGAATGCAGCTCTAACAACATCGAGAGGGTTGATGTTCTTGCCCCAGAGCTCGCTACATGTCTCGATGCAGCTTCCTTCTATAGAGGTCCCTTGCTTTTACCATTGACTGCAAAATCCAAGCTCATGCCATGTTCTTTCTATTATCATGAGAGCAGTAAACCAAAGCAATGACTAACAGGAGCCTGCCTGGTTGACTGAGTGTCTTATTGTTTCTATCCCTCTTCAGTTATTGAGTTACTTTTGCTGAGGATCTGCCCTGACAGTGTGATTTGAAATCACAAGGGTATGTGCAGCATACATTAGTATAAATCCATGTTTGTCACTCATTGTATCGATGTTCTAATGTAAAGTGTCACCTTGGTAACAAACCAAACTGTTTTGTTTGAGAAAATACAAAGCAATTCTTTTCAGCATTTATACATGGTCAGCGTGGAGTTTACTTAAATTTACGAGCCAGACATTGAAAAGCATTTTAAATCTTCAAAAGGATACTTGTAAAAAATAATTTGAAGTAAAATTCTGAATGATGTGGAAATTACATTTGAACAAACTCTGGATGGATTGGCCAACGACCTGTCAAAAGGCCAAGGGTTTTGCCTCCAGAACATTTGATGTCATTCAATAATGGATGTATTGTCGGGGTGGGGACTCAGAGTGGGAGGTAATTCTTTTAGAACAAAGGACCGGGAAGGAAAATTAATATTTAATAGCTGTCGTGACAAGTCTCCAGGAACTCTTCCCTGGAGCCGACAGGAGAAGGGGATTAACGCCTACAGATTTGAGTTAGCTGCTCTGCTTCAGCGCTCACATTTGCAACAGTTGTGCAAAGCTCAACCTGCTGTGAATATTTATTTCATGGGAAATCTGAATGAAGCCAGTACAACTCCTGCAGATGCATTTGAAAATTAGCTGCTGAATGAAAATTGTGCCTGTTCAAAACTCTGTAAATTTGAGCAATATTTCAAGTCTGACACAGCTGCAAGACTAGTGGTATTCTGCGTGTGCCTAGAAGAAATCCTTTTAATTGAGTTTCTCTTTGAAGAATACGCTTTTAAAATGAAGAACTTTGAACACCATCTGATGCACTCAACTTATAGAGTCATAGGATCATACAGCATGGAAACAGACCTTTTGGTCCAACCAGTCTATGCCGAATGTAATCCCAAACTAAACTAGTCCCACCTGCCTCCTCATATCTCTCCAAACATTTCCCACTCGTGTACTTATCTAAATGTCTTTTAAACGTTGCAACTGTTGTCTTATAAACAGATTTATCAATCGTATTTTACCAATGTTACATGTAGATATTAATTTTATTTGTCTATCTATTTAATGGTGTTCCTAGCATGAAGGCTATTATTCATTTTGAGGAAAAATCAAGTCTCTACTGGAGGTTGGAGATCAGCAAGGATGAGATATAGGGATACACTGATAGAATAGCGGGCAGTGATGTTATGTTAATGTCATAGATTAGTACTCGCAGCTCAGGACATGGCTTTTAAATCCTACCATGGCAGATGGTGAAACCTGAATTAATTTTAAAATATAAAGATCTGGAATAAAAAGTTATCCTAATGGTTACCCACTGTTGATTGTTGTAAAAATCCATCTGGATATCTATTGTCGTTCGAGGAAGTATATCTGTAGTCTACATGGAACCCCAAATCAGTAGTAATGGACACTAAATACTGCTGCTTTGGCAATTATGACAGCATAGTCTCAGGATAACAGGTTGACCATTTAGGATTGAGATGAAGATAAATTATTTCAGTCAAAGGATTGTGAAAATGTGTAAACCTCTAGCCTGGAGGGTTAAGAAAGGATATAACTTTACTGAACCTGTTATTGACATGGGACATGTAGGTCTTAAATCAGGACATTGTGGACTAGACACAGGGACATTACCACTGCTGCACAAATCCTAAGCCCCAGTGGTTACCATTGCTTCACCGTTAAATGTAATCAACACTGAGGAAGATAGGTTTTTGGTCTCTCAGGATATCAAAGGGTATAGGAATGAGAGGGAATCTGGAATTGAAGCCCAAGATCATCTTGAAAGGCTGAACAAGGAGACACTGGAAAGGCTGGGACTTCTTTCCCCAGAACGTAGGAAATTGAGGGGTGACCTTATAGAAATACAATTGTGAGGGACATAGATAAGATGAATAGCAAAAGTCTTTTCCCCAGGGTCAGGGAGTTCAAAACTAAAGGGCATAATTTTAAGGTGACAGGAGAATGATTTAAAAAGGACCTGAGGGGCAACGTTTTGACACAGAGGGTGGTTTGTATGTGGAATGAACTTCCAGAGGAAGGTACAGTTACAACATTTAAAAGACATTTGGACAGGTACATGAACAGGAAAAGTTTAGAGGGATATGGGCCAATTGCAGGTAAATGGAACTAGTTTAGTTTGGGAAACCTGGTCATCATGAGCGAGTTGGACCAAAAGGTGTGTTTCTGTGCTACATGACTCTATGACTATCCCTCCTCTTATACAGCATTTTCTGTGTTCAGTTGGGTTAGGAGGGTGAAGGAGAGAAATCATGGAGAAAAGACACCTGATAGTAGGACTGAACTGTGGAGGAGACATAAGCGTCATCAATAATGTTAAACGTTTCAGAGAAGTCAAAGGTCATAGCTGTAGCCCTAGAGAATATAGCTAATAGTTTTGTCTGGGCAAAGTGAAAACTGGACTGGATGGATGTACACAAGCAATTTCTGGAGAGGTGAGCATGCAACTGGAAATGAAGCAATGTTCAAAGATGTTGGACAGAATGGAACCTTAGGAAGTGATTGGTGGTGGAAGAGAAAGAGAACCAAATGTGAAATTTTTCAGGCAGAGTGGAATAAAACTTTTGAAAGACAATAAATTGATGGACAAAGAGAGTAATTTCAGTGAGCTGGGAAAAACAATTATATTTTATTTGGCTTGAAGTATGTCTTATATATTTGATCACTGTCATAGTAACGCAGGGACGATGCTAGTTCTAAATCTCCAACAAATTTATTTAAAATACTTACAAATATCTCAGCAATTACAGGATTTCTTTGCACATGCATTGTCAAACCAAATTCCAAGTCTTTCTGGGACATTCTGTACAGAGTAAGTTACTAAGGAGTCTCACTCTACTCTGATGCTTAAGCAGTAAGATTCAAGCTATGTCTTTTTTCTCCTTACTCTTAAATGATTCAAAATAGTGCTGTATCATGATGATAAGTGAAAGCTCTTCACTGTATTTTATTGTAAGCTTGTTGTAAAATACATTACAGTAAAGGCAAAAATCAAAATCAAACCAAATACAATGAATATTGAGACGTGAACACATTAACATAATGAATGACAGATTACTTAAACCATTGAACATTACAGTGTTTGGATCCGTGGCAAGGATTTGAGTGGGCACAGGAATCAAGCTTACTTTTATTGCGTAAATGAACGGGTCAAAACTGCGAAGTGTGCAGAGTTGGAATTCTAATGACTGTCAGGAAAGTTGTTGGCAGAAATAAGAAGAGAGTGTGACATGTGAGGGCCATGTAGATGCTGTGAAGAACTCTATGAGCTTCTTCAGCAATCATGACAAAGATAAAAGTTGCAAAGGAAGGTGGCTTGATGTAGATTGTTTGTTACCGAGAAGAGGAATCAAGAACTTCTAGTATAATCATGGATTTGATGTCAGAGAGAAAACTCCAGTAATGCTTGGAATGGTTTAATTAATTTGGCAGCGCATGAACTTACTAGATGCACTAAATACAGAAAGGTGCACAGAGGAATAAGGGCATAGATAGGATGACTTGGTGGAGACAAGAGCTTTGAAGACGGAAATGAGGGAACTATTAGGCACATCAACAACAGGAGAAACACTATGACAATGAGAGGTCTGGAGGACGGGGATTAAATTTGTGCTAAAGCTCAAAGGAAGATTTTCCAGGCATGTGGAATAATGAAATCCGAAATGAGCAGAGGGGTTGGAGTTGGTTAAGAAAGATGAGGAAATATTCAGAGGTTATATTGGTACTTGAGATTTTGCAGGCATCAAGGTCAAGGGTCAGATCAGTCTTCTGGAGATAGGCTATCTGGGAGGACACCCTGAGTTTGGATTTGGGAGCGCATGTCTTGCCCCAATATTGCAAGGACCTCACAGGTCTCACCATTGTTTTTGCTGATGTGAAACACTTTGATAAGAAGTTGCTGTGTACAGAAGGAGCAACTGAATCAATCAGATTGAGAAAGATGAACAGGACAGGACAGAGCCTTGGAGACTATTAAAGTCAGTGAGACAAATGGGGCGATAACTGAAAGACCAAAACAGCAGATGGTTCTGTATGCAGCATCTATACAGGGGCTGCACAGGGAAGTAGGTTAAGAGAGTGCCATTTTATATTTGGACAACCTTGCTAATGAAACAAGGGATACCAGTGATATCATAAACCATAGCTTGCACGAACCTTGTGATCATATTAGAAGTAGTCAACATTCTGCCACTTTGAACACTTTGTCTGTATCAAGATGTCACAGGAAAATAAATAAACATGGCATCTCTCTGTCACATTGTCTCATGGATCAACTTTTACAGTATACCACATATCCAATAAAACGTGCTAATTACCTTTTTAAAAATGCAGGCTGTACATAAAGGGCTGAGGACTAGGACTGATGGAGTTGTCTTTGCAGAGAGCCAGCACAGACACAATGGGCCAAATAGTCTCTTTCAGTGCTGTAACCATTTGTGATTCAATGAATCTGCAGAGTGTAACCAAGTAGAAAGTAAGGTTTCCTTTAATATTATCAGCCACGAGAAAAATGGACAAATGGATCCACAGCAGAGTCCAGTGTGGGATGCTTCTGATAAAATTGGTCTATTCGTGATTTACATATACATTGTCTTAGTGTCCTTGTTAATTCCTGTTTTAGCACTGGGACTGGGAGTCATCCTCTGCCAGTCACTTAAAGTGACAGGGAACATTGTGGAAGCATAATGAAAGCAATATACTCTTCGCTAATTGGGAATTGTGAGAGACAAGTCAGTCTCACTGTACAATAGTAGATTGCAGACTACGAAAATTTTCCATATGAGAAGGCATTTTCTGCTTTGCATATCAATAGAAAATGTAAAACATGCTGGTAGCAATTAGATTTGCTGCTTAAAACACTTCATTTACTGAATTATATCTGTGAATCATCCAATTCGAAACACACTACTAAATTTGAGTGATGCAAAGTTAACATGCTGATGACAACAGCAATATATATTGTCCCATTTTCACTTTAAGGTCATTTTCTGTTACCCGCATCCGCACCTCTCCATCACAGAGTTGCACAGCACGGAAACAGACCCTTCAGTCCAACTTGTCCATGCCGACAAGATATCCTAAATTAACATAGTCCCATTTGCCAGCATTTGGTCCATATCCCTCTAAACCCTTCCTATTCATACACCCATCCAGATGCCTTTTAAATGTTGTAATTGTACCAGACTCCACCACTTCCTCTGGCAGCTCATTTCAAAAACACACTACCCTCTGCGTGAACAAGTTGCCCCTTAGGTGCCTTTCAAATCTTTCCCCTCTCACCTTAAACCTAGGCCCTCTAGTTTTGGACTCCACTACCCTGGGGAAAGACCTTGTCTATTTACCCTAACCATGCCCCTCATGATTTTATAAATAATGAGAATGTTTACTTTGACAACTCACAGGACACTGAGAAAGTGGGAATACTTGTTTCCACAACAACACTAGAAATGCAGCAGGTCTTGGCAGCATCTGTGGAGAGAGAAACAGGGTGATTGTTTTGAACCTCTTTGTCAGAACTCAGAAATATAGTAGCTTCTTTACACCCTCAAACTGTGCTGTGTGAACTTCACATATAGTCACTCCTTGTTCTCCACACAGTAGAACAAGCCCCAGACCAAGTCTGCTTTTTTCCGATTAACTCATGGTGTCTTATCACGCCATATTTTGTGGTAGATAGGAGATTTACTTTGGAGCGTACCCATGTGTTTTTCAAGCCTAGGGAGAAATGATGGCCTTGCGCTATCAGCGCTGGACTGTTAATCTAGAGACCCAGGGTAATGTTCTGGGGAAACTGGGTTCAGCAGATGGTGGAGATAACAAGGTGTAGAGCTGGATGAACACAGCAGGCCAAGCAGCATCAGATGAGCAGGAAGGCTGATGTTTCGGGCCTAGACCCTTCTTCACAGCAGGTGATGGAATTGGAATTCAATAAAGTTCTGGAATTAACAGTCTAATGGTGACCATTAATAATTGTCAGGACAAACCTGTCACAGCAGATGGTGGAATTTGAATTCTATAATTTAAAAAAATCTGGAATTAAGAGTTTAAAACCATGAATCCATTGTCAATTGTCAGAAAAAAAACCCCAGCTCATTCACTAATGACATGTAGGGAAGGAAATTTGCCATCCTTACTTAGTCTGGCCAATATGTGACTCCATATCCATTGCAATGTGGTTGACTCTTAGGCAATAAATGCTGACCTAGCCAGTGACACCCTCATCCCCTGAATGAATTTTAAAATCCATGCCTTTAACTCCTGACGATTACAAGGATTTGGTACAGATTGGATGTCTCCACCTGAGCATTCAATTCCTTGCAATATAACATTGTTCCTGCTGTGGTCAATGTCACGTCCTTTCCGAAAGTGTCTTTTCAAGGATTCAAGATATATGCGGGCAATATTTGGATTGTACAACCTCACAACACAAGTCTTACAGCAATGTAATGAGTGATATGTGTTGAAATAATGAAGAAATTGAGAGAGCTGTATTATCATGGAATCATTTAATATTTATCACACAGGAGGCTATTTGATTAGTCGTGTTTTTGCCAGCTCTCTCTGTGAGCAATTTGGTCAGTCTAACACCGCCATTTTTTTCCATTAGGCTTGCAAATGTTGTGTCTTCAGAATCATAGAATTTTTATTTTTAATTCACTCATGGGACATGGGCATTGCTGGCTGGCCAGCATTTATTGTCAATCCCTAGCTGTCTTTGAACTGAATGGCTAGCTAGGCCATTTCAGAGGGCAGTTGAGAGTCTGGGCCTGGAGTCACATGTAGGCTAGACCAGGTAAGGATGGCAGATTTCTTTTCCTGAGTGACATTAGTGAACCAGATGGGGTTTTCCAACAATTGACACTGGTTCCATGGTCATCAGTAGATTCTTAATTCCAGAAACTTTTTAGTGAATTCAAATTCCACCATCTGCCTTGGTCAAATCATCCAGAAGAGGCCCTTCAGTCCATTGTACCTGCACCACCAAAAACAATACTAAATCTACACAGGTCGCACTTTCCTGTGCTTGACCCACACCATTAAATGTTATGATGTTCAAGTGCTCATCCAGTACCTCTTAAAGGTTTTGTTCAAGGTCTTATCAAATTCCCTTTTGAAATGATTGTATCGGCTTCCACCAAACTCACAGCCAATGAATTCCCGACCCTAATCATTTGCTGCTTAAAGAAAAATTTTCCTCATATCACTTTTGATTCTTTTGCCAATCACCTCAAGCTGATGTCGCCTGGTTCTCCAACAGTAGGGACAGTTTCTAAATACCTAGCCCTCATGATTTTGAACACTTGGCAAAGTTTTGAACTAATAAAGGATAATTTTAGGTTGATGACAGGAAGGTTCTCCACAAAAGGAGAATAAGAATGACCTTGTACGTCACTGTGAAACTGGCAATAGTGAGTTGGCAGCTCTTTGATTTCTACCAATTATTATTTTCATTGGGGTAATAATGTGAAATAGGTTTCGGTCTTGTTATCATCTGCCCTTTACTCACAAGGACAAAGTCCATTGCAAAGAGTAATCATCGTTTGGAACTGAAGATACAGTAACTTAGGAACAACCCTGGAATCATAAGGAAAACAATTGTACACTGAAGCAAGGGACTGAAACTTCCTGATGGTTGGATAAACTAAGAGAAGTTTACATCACCTATCATTCCCTCGTGATCTGATGACATGTAATAATTAGGAGACAAATATCACATGCATAAATCTTTTCATTTATTCTGGTGAAAGCCAGCACTGTTATAAAACAAAGAACTGTGGATGTTGGAAATCTGAAACAAAAACAGAAATTGCTGGGAAACTTCAGCAGATCTCGCAGCAGCTGTGGAGAGAAAGCAGAGTTAATGTTTTGAGGCTAGTCACTCTGCAGATAACTTGTGTTTGTTTTGAAAGCACAAGAAAAAAATTTTCATAATCTGATTTCTCCATCAAAATGAAAAGCACATTTTATTATTGCTCTTACAAAATGCTAAATTTACTTTCTCTGCTGGTCAGACTGCGAGATGTTTTGCCCCTGTTTCAGTATTGAATAACTGACACCTACATGTAGTGGGTATGAGTTCTTTCAGATTGGTGTAATCTAGGTGCAATTATTGATCCTTCACTAAATGTGAGCACTGGGATCAAAAAGCTTCATCAAATCCTAGGCTGAATTTGAAAGGCATTCAATGTTAAATTGATGACAGTTACTTTAACCTCGATAGTTCATTGAAATGTTGCATAAACAAATGAGCACTGATGTAAATGGAGAGATCTGATTCTGGGATTTAGAATGCCCAAGTATGACATTATTATTAACAGTGTACGTAAAAAATAAACACTTACAAAATTTGAATGCAAGAGGCTTCAGGGCATGGGCATAGCCTTTTCAGTGTGTGTGTGTGTGTGTGTGTGTGTGTGTGTCAGTGTGATTTGGACATAGCACTGTGCTGTACAGTGAGATGTCTTCCCCCTTACAGATTGAGGGGAGGCAGAGACAGGAGGTATGGTGGCAACGAGGCCTTAGGATTTGTAGGAATTCTTGATGTAGGCACCAACATAGTACCAGAAATATGTTTGGGAAAATGAAGAGGGTGCAGGAGATTCAGGAACTGAGGGAACCTGGGAACGTATTAGGGGGATGGGATAGTGTCCAGGAATGAGGTCAGACATGGAGGCCCATGTCAAAGGACGTTTGGTCTGTCTGCAGAATAACACAGACCAGGACACCTGGACAGCAAGCTCGAACCGGGGGCTACCCAATGCACCGAGGGGCTGGGTGATTGACTGCATTGGTCCTCTGCAAGCAACAATGAAGGTATAGCCTGGTCCTGGGAGATAATTTCACAAAGTGGTGGAGGATTTCTCCTGTAGGTTGGCCAAAGTTCTGTGGACAGCAAGAATCCTCATAAAACAATTGTTTCCAAGGTGAGAGTTGCTTGATATAGTGGGATCAGATGTGGGAAGTCACTTTACCAGGACAGTTGATGCAAACCACCTTAAGGTTGTTGTGGGAAGAGAGTAAGTGACACAATGTCCCACAACCTTCAATCTTCGGGAATAGTGGAGCACATGAACAGAACTATTCGAATAACCCCATGGAAAGAACTTGTGAGTCAATCTCAGAAAAGGGATGAGATGTTTCCCCTGCTCCTCATGAATATATAGGGATATAAACCTGAGGTACTCTCCCCAGGAGCTAGTAATGGACAGACTCATGTGGACCCCGCCACACCTCATACGGACACTATTGGACCAGCAGATACGAGGCGATCAAACATAAATTTACTCCTGATCTTTGAAATGGTAGCAGCAATTGTACAGACAGGCAGACTGTAACCTTAGGAAGGGACACCAGCAAATGAAATTATTGCTGATGCCAAGCAAAACAGAAGAGTGGGATATTGGGGATGGGGTGATGGTATGGAATTATGCAAGGGTGTGATTGTTTGAGCCCTTGTATTGAGGCCCGTACAGTATTGTGAACAAGGCTAGTCCCAGGGTTTACATTGTCACAATGCTCAAGCATTTCAAACGGTCCCTTTTATTCAAATTCCAGAGGGGCAGTGTCTTTCACACAGAGGAGTGGTGAGTGTCTGGAACATTCTGCCAGAGGTAGTGGTGGAAGTGAGCACAATTTCATTATTTAAGAATCATGGATGGCATAGGTATGGAGGGATATGGACCAATCGCAGGCAAATGAGACTAGTTTAATTGTGAAAACAGAGCAGCATGGGCAAGTTGGGCTGAAGGGTCTGTTTCCATGCTGTAGATCTCCATGATTCTATAATTAAGACGGTGCCTATGCCAATCATGAACATAGGAAGGGTGACTAGCTGCACTCCCTGACAGGAAACTGACTCCCCAATAAACCCAACGAGTTGGATAAGGACAATGCCCCCAAAGCAGGAGGGGACAGGGAATCCCTAATTACACTCCTGTCTAAGAGATTGTGTAGAAATGGATACCTCATCTATGGTTTAGCTTATAGGTAAAACTGGGCTATCAATAGCCAATCATCTGTTTTTAATGTCTGAGACCTTTCATGGACTGAAATGTTTTTAAAAGGGACAAACACAGACCTAAAACGGCTGCCAAGGCCACAGATTGAAGCAAGTCCAAACAAATAAACAAAATTGTTCCAACTGAAATTACCGAATTTATCCAAAACCAATCAATTGAGTTACATGTCAAGAAAGTCAGATCAGTATCTCCTGTTTTACATCATGTTTGTATGCTAACTTCATATATTGAGAAATGAAAGGCTCACCTGCCCTTTGACAAGCTTGGGAAGACACTGAAGTCAGACTCTGTATTACGCACGACACTATATTTCAAGCAGATCCTTGGGAAAGCAAAGTGGGGACACAACCATTTAACCGAGAATTCGGACATATGTACAAACTGCACCAATGCTGATGGTGTGAGTCAACAATTAAGCAGATGTGATCTCAGATTAAAAACCTCACTGTGTCTATATGGATTTTTAAACCATACTCCTCCTGCCAGTTTTTTTTCTCTGCTCTGTCCTTTGTTAAATTTATAACTTGTGCATTTGTGTGTGTTTAATGTTGCATTTTATTAATCTTTCCTCAGGTAGAAATTGACTCCTTCATTTTGATGTAGATAATCATATTTTCAATTGATGTGTGATATAGTTGCGTTTAAAAAGGAAATCAAAACATTTGTTGCGATTGATTGAGATAGTATTAAAGAGGATTGTAACATTGTCACCTTAGCTTGTTAAACTCAATATTTATTCCAGAAAGCACCTAATCCTAAAATGGAGTGCTGTTTCTTAAGCTTCCATTGAGCTTCATTGTAACAGTACGGGAAGCAGAAGACAAAGGAGTCAGAGTGGAACTGAGAATTAAAGCCTCAAGTAACCAGAGCACAGCATCATACTTACTGACTGAACAGACATGTTAAGCAAAGTGGTCATCTAACCTGTGATAAAAGGTACTGCAGATGCTGGAGAATCTGATATAACAAGCGTGGGGCTGGATGAACACAGCAGGTCAAGCAGCATCATAGGAGCAGGAAAACTTGAC
>JAHRHZ010000048.1:8299594-8332785 GCA_024137785.1 Ginglymostoma cirratum | reverse complement strand
AATGCACTGATAAAGGAAATGCATGTTCTGGGTGATGGAACACTAAGGTGATATCTTCTTCAGCATGGTAAAAAGGATGTGGTGTTGCCATTGCACTGGTAGTAATGGAAATGGCAGAGGATGATTTGTTGAATGTGGAGTCTGGTGAGGTGGAAAGGGAAACACTATCTTGGTTCTGGGGACTAAATGGCAAGGGCAAAATTGCAGGAAATGGAATAGACACAGTTGAGGGTTTGATAAACAATGGTGGAAGGAAACCCTTGCTTCAAGAAAAAGAATAACATTGATGCTGGCAACTTCAGAACAGCTGCAGAGATGGAGAAACTGAGAGAAGAATTCTTGCAGTAGTCAAGTTGGCTGTAGTCAAGTTTGAGAATATCAGGAGATTCTGATCATGTCACTAACAGCATTAGATAGAACATTCAGGATACAATCAGCCCCAGTGAATGTTCACAAGAATGGTGGTACAAGACACTCTGATTTAAAACGGACAATATTGATGCAGCTATCTGTTATATGCCAGTCTCAATTTTTATTTTCATTAACTTCAATCCAAGAGATATATAAAAGGCAACAGAATCAATAAAATCCTTTTAATATTAAGATCCAACACTAAACTTTGTGCAATTGGAACTAGCATGATTCTTTCTGTGCAGTGAAATGTTAAAATATATTCATGTTGAGAAAATAATTTTTCCTGTATGTAATTATAGAAAATGTAAAATCTGAATTTACATAGCAAAAGTAGATACATTTTGAGGTTTTTTTTTCATCAATTAGCAACATGTCAAGATAAAACTTGGGGGAAGGGTTTTGAAGACAAACACATAGAATTGGACACAATAATACATCAAAGTATTGCGGATGTTTGAGATCTGAACTAAAAATAATAAAATATAATAATAACTGAGTTTTGCAACAAAGCAAGGGAAACAAGATAGGGGTTTATCAATTAGCACTCATAGCATTTTACAGCATGGAATGAGGCCGTTATGCCCCTCGTGGATGTGCCACTTCTCTAAACAAGATCTATATAAGGAGCCATACTTTCCTGCTCTTACCCCATGTCATTTCACTATCTTGTGATCTCTGTGTCTATGGACTATGGATGAGGGACAGAACTAGTTAGATTGGAGGAGGAAGGAACTAGAAGGTTATCGGCAACTAAATAATAATGAAATGATTAATTCACTTATTTCAAATACTTTAAGTATGGAGATCACCCTTTAATATTTGTTTAAGAATTATTATTCAAACCACGTTATTACAATCAGATGAATCAATCCTAGCAAAGCATCAAACTCAGAACAGTTGATATTACCATGCAAGTTTTTAAAATTCATTTGTGGGATGTGGGTGTCGCTGGCTGGCCAGCATTTATTGTCTGTACCGAGTTGCCCTTGAGAAGGTGGTGGTGAGCTGCCTTTTTGAAACGCTGCAGTCCACCTGCTGTGGGTTGACCCACAATGCCCTTAGGGAGGGAATTTGTTAACTTGTGTGTTGGCACTACAAAACCTGAGCAAAAATGCAAGTGAAATGGATAGCACAGCATTGGGAGTCAACGCAAAGGTAATAGGTTCCAGTTATTATAATATTGCATTAAACAGCTAACCATTTTCTGTTGCGCTCTGATAGGAATATAGGCAAAACTGGCAGTAGTTGCCTGGCTACCCATTTTACATCCTGCCCAAAGTTCCTTTCCATTGCACAACTGACCTCCATCGTGTGTAATGACTGTTGACCAGAGCTGAATTCATTCCTCAATTCTACCCTCAGTCTCTCATCAATTTAAAGCCAATGGGACCATTATTGGGGCCTTTGCACACTGTATTAAGAGTGTTACAAGATCAAACACGCAAAACTCATTCACAAATCGCAGTACCAAAATACAACATTTTTATTGAGTTTTATTACAAAAAAAAGAAATAAAGTGCCTTTTTAATAACACCATACAGTGACAAGATTAACATACAAAACACTAACAGGCACGTTTGTTGCTCTGTGTTATCAAAAAGACTTGGCAGTCTCTGGTACCATTTTTAATGAGTTTATTTAAATGTACATTACAAGAAATGTAGACTGTCATTTGTATCATATACTTTTCAAAGACAGATCCTCCCCCTTCCCTATGTCTTTATATTTCCATTGAGTGTACAGTAGCGGATTCATTCTGACAGATCCAGCCATACACATATTCCATGTTTAAGCACTGCCCTAAATCTCACTGTTCTCACCCTCAAGTTTCTTAATAAAAGAAAGGACACAGATCAGTGATAACTCTTTTTCTCCCCATTTAATAACTGGAATACAACCAGTATAAACCATCTGCTTCGAGGTCTTTGAACCTGTACAAGTCCGTCACATTATTATTCCTAATGATAAGTAACTTTGGTATTTCATAATACATGCCTATGATAAATTCTTCAGACATTGCATTTATCTGGCCTTACTACGTCTTCAGGACATCTCAAAGTACTTTACAATGAAAAGATTACTTTAAAGTTCTTACGTAAATCTAAGTCGATACTGTAGGTAAATGTTGACGTCTACATGATTGGAATGTCTTGGAACATTATCTAGAGCTCAGATGGACTTTCAACTTCCAAACTGAGCTATTTTTCTCTGACTGTGTCCCCAACAATTCCAGATTCCTATATTCCACCTTAAATCAGAACTAGCACTTACCATTATTACAGCCACACTAAAACACACAATGTTAAAAACGTCATTCATTTTAAAACATGCTATTACATACTCCACAAGTATAAAGTACAATCATATTTTGATCCACCATTTAAAAACATTTTAAAACACACTGTGTGTTTGGTCATTGCTTTTTGCAATCATTTGATTGTAGATACATACACATAAAATGAAAGACTTCTGGAGATAATTAGATTACTTCCCCCCCACCCAAGTTATAAATATTTAAGACTGCCAAGCCTACATCTAACACAGTGTAAAATGATGAACTTAAGACCATTTTTTTCTGAAATTACTACATTTCTAGATCAATTCCGTTTACGAAAAGCAAAGAAACATTAGCAACAAAACATGTAACAGCTTAAGAATTCCACCTACAGGGGGAAAACATCACATTTTACAGAAAATACACAAAATACAGTCCATACAATATATACAAGATGTGTGCAAAAAGCCCAAGAATGTAAATGGCAATGTGCAGTCACTAGTACCCGACAAAAAGATTTTATACATAGTGCATAGGAATTCAGGTAACAACTATTACCAGTTGGAAATTTGTGGTTTGTGCTAACTGTATAAGACCATTGTACTTTAGACAATTATTACAAGTATTCCTTAGTAAAACTGTGTTTAGATGTACCTACATAAAATCTTATTTTAATTTGCAGAAGGTAACATAAGTTTTTATATTTCTTTCAAAAAAGCATTTACTATAAAACAAAGCTGATAACATAAACTTTTGCATGCACACTGATTAAAAATGATACACTTGGGCCAATGAAGGACAGATTTAATTGCCAGTGGAGCTTGTTGTCACAGCCGTAATATTGTTTCTCCGATAAAATTCCAATGTTTTTATTATTTCTATTGTGAGTAGCTGTTCGTGAGGAAATGCACTGCCATTAAACTAACCACTCCTAAGCCTGGGAGACAATAACATCAGAATTCTAACACACAAGACTAATTTCCTTTGGAACTTGGGTGGTTGGAAAGTGATGAATTGAGGTTGCACTAAAACCTGCAAATTAACTTTAGCTGCAGAAAGCTAGATGGGTGGATAGGGGGAAAGGAGTGCAAGGCTTTCCTGATGTGGGTGAATGACTTCGGCTGAGAGCAGGCTGGTGAGGGGGATAAACAGAAGTATGGACCTGCTAGCCAACAGGCTCACTGCATTGCACGGCTTCCTGTTTCTCCTATGTTCCTTTGCAATAAATTCTCTTTTGACTGACCAAGCTTTTCAGATTGTTGTTTAAACTAACTATATACACACAATAAACTGTAGATGACTATTCAAAATGCTATGTTTCAGGGTAGAGCGGCTCCTTTGCAGGTTTCCACTGAGAAATTGTTACTACAGCCTGGTTTCACAGCTTAAAGATCTTCTTCTGGTGTAAAAAAAAACAAGTCAGCATAATTCCCATCAATGTTAACGGTAAGAATCTGTTTTCTTTCTACTTGAGTGTATTTTCATACCATCTTTTAGCACAGCTTGCAGCACTGATTCTGTTGTTACCTACACCTACACAACCTCAGTTTAAACGGGAACTGTGATAACATTTGCCTTAAAAGGTCTGTCTTATTAGTGAGAAACCAGAAACAAAATTGTGAATCAAAATGTAATGACTGAAAAATAAAGGCCAGCTGCAGACACACATTTATATGATGTCATACAATATGTACCTTCTTCATAATTCAAAGAACCCTACCGTATACTTGCACTTAGGCTCCAACTTATGTTCTTGGAAATAAGAACTGCAATAGTAATGGTGCAAGTGTTTACAAATTTTTACGGTGTGGGGCACAGACATATTTAAAGTAATACTAATTTTTAAGAGTGCCATTTAGTTAGCCAAACTAATTTGACTTAAAGTCCACATTTCTAACAAATGACTTATCCAATTACTGGGACTTTTCTTTCAATGAATACTGTTGAGTATATGGGCTTGTCCTTAAAAGGTAACATCAAGAAATTGGGTTTTTATTGAAAGGCAGAGCCTTAACCAGTGGAAAACTAGGGTCCTGATAAAGTGTCTTAAGATCAGGTCAATACTTGTACTTCACCCAGGGCTTTATATTTAACTGGTGTCACCTAAAATAGATCAGTTCTTCTTAATTAGGCTCTTCCTGTCTTCTGAACATAATTGATCTTTATACTGACTGTTAACAGAAGGGATACAGGACTCACTATACACATCTTGCGATTGCAAACTCAACAGCGACTGTTCATTTGATCAGGTCTTTGACCATCTCTTAACTCTTCTACATTGCACCTCAGTGAAATGCTTTGGGACATCTTAGTTTTAAAAAACTTACAAACTGGTTAATTGTAATTGTGGAACATTCCCAATGAATCCCTCCCCATCTCTGTCAGTGTTTCACCTGTTCAAACAGCTACTTGAACACCACAAACAAACTCTAAACACTAGAGCTCACCTGTCCAAATATACCTTGACCAAACCAACTGCTGTAATTAACTATGTAAATAACAACCAACCGCACTACAACTAATGTCTATTTTAATTATTTGCTTTATCAATTAAACATTTAAAAGAAGTTATTTGATCAAGAACAATTTGTTAAATTTTCAAGCATTTTCTTTTAAACAACAGGATTGTGTTTGTCACATTCTCCCCACTTCTGAAAGATTTATTACAACCATTACATTATTGGAGAAATGTTTTATCTTTCTGTACATTATGTATGTCAACTCTATGGTAGAGTTCTGCAGAAAGTCATCAGGTTTGTACTTTTCACATGGAAGGGAAGAGTTTTCAATTGTGTCCTCACAAGGTCACGGCGAGACACACAGTACGGAACAGCCACTATGGATATTTAGTGACTGCTGTAAAATAATAACGCTTTATGCAATGCTTGCTACATATATAGTCAGCCATTGTAAGGCTGCTTAGCCACAACCCCCTACAGTTATCTCAGAATATAACCTCCAGTTCACAAACTTTACTGCTTTCTCATCCATCTTTGTCTTGTGATTATCTTTCTCCCCCACCACCATATCGTTCCCCCACCTCTCCTCCAACCCACCTCCCCCCATTCCCCACCCCCCAACCACACCACCTCCCCCCCCCAAAAAAAACAAGAAATTGAATATCAATGTCACATACCATGAGCCCTAAGTTGCAAACGGATTGGGAAAAATTGCCAGTCAATATGTCATGCGTTGTTCCATGCTGCTTGGTGGATGGTCACAGACACACAGGTTTACTATAAGCTCAGTTTCCACACCAATAACCATCCATGCATGTGGTTCACATACAGAATAGAAAGTGTACATGGCACAGAACAACAATTTTAGTCTTGTAAGCTGCCAAGCTTTATGTTTCTAAATTTTGTGTGCCCCGTCCCTTATAGGAAGGCTTTAGTTGGTGCCATAGTTCAAACTCACTCTGCCGTCTCACACTACAGAGTCTTTGATTTCAGAACCAATCCTCACCCTCGGGTGGGGACAATGAGCAGAAATCTCCACGTACAAGTTTTTTTGGTTCATTTGGTTGTTCGGTGACTCGGGGTACCCAGAGTCCTTGTCATTGAGAGCGTTTTCCAGCACAGGGGTACTGCAGATATGGTTATCATTCAGACTCTGGTAGCCTTTGTGATGCTCAGAGGCTACCACTTGCACTGGGTTTCCATTCAAAGGCAAGCTTTCATGAGGAATCTCAATCTTCCTTTGCTTCTTTTGCTGTATGTTCGAGCATTCACCGTCCTTAATCAGTGATTTCATTTTGTCTCTGTTCCGGTACAAAAGGACAAGGGACAAGACCGCAAGTGTTAACCCAAAGACCACGCTTACTGCTACAAACTCCGTCCAGTAAGTCTTGCCATTGGTGAGATGAGGGAAGCGGCTCTCACTGCTGAGCGGATTGATAATGATCCCTTTCCCTTGTGATCCAGGTCCATCATTCAATCCCTGGATGGACTTTCTTGATGCATGCAAAGTTGTGGCCTCTGGAGAACCATCCAATCGCATGCAGTAGTTTGCGACCAGCAGCCAAAAGTCCTCTTCTATGGCCCAGCATTCGTAGACCCCCAGAGGTTCCGCTGTAGCAATGATCCCACCATCAGGAAGCACCATGAAACTGTTATCGACTGCTGCCCCATTGTGCGTCCACGCCCTGGTGGCAAAGTTTGACTGCACTTTGCACGTCAGCACCCTGAAACTGTTGGGTCTCACAGTGACCATCTCACAGGAGGTGGTACCTGCTTATCAGAGACAGAAAAAGTCAATACTGTGGCTTAAAACGCACACTTCAAAGACAAGGACCTACAGAAACAGAATGTAAGCACATCCCACTGCCACAGAGAAAGCTGAGACAGAGAAATTATGAGTAACATGTCTCTCTTCACACTTCAACTGTGACTATACATCATCTTTAGTTCCTTGCTGTAGAACCTACTGATTGGGAAAGGCACTATAGAAATGTAATTCTTCTAAGTAGTTAACATGTGTGAAAGATAATGGATAACAGAGTTAAGCATCTGTTCAAGCAGTGTTTAGTTTACTCTGATTATGGTCGATTTTCTTGATTTTAAATACATTTTTTCTATTCACAAATGAATGGTTCTCCATTTAACATGATACGATCAGCACATGAATTTATTATTCACCAATGAACAGACAGGTCAGACAGGTCAACATCCTCAAACCAGATGGATAGATTTGCATGTTAAATCTTATTACATTTCTTGCAGCAAATTCTGACCCATTCACTTCTGTTGATGTAGGCACTTGTGGCACAGTGGTAATGTCCTTACCTTTGGGCAAGGAGGTCTGGGTTCAAGACACACCTGCTCTGGAGGTGTATCATAGCATGGCCAAACAAGGTGATTAAAATAACTAGTAGTAAAATAAATGTGTGGCAAGTGAATCTGGCAGAACTCTGAGTCACAGAGTTTACAACCTGAGTGCTGAATGCACAGCCATTGGTTAATTAGAAGTGAAGAGTTTTAAGGAAAGACTGAATGGGCTAGGGCCCTTTAGTCAGAAGACTGAAGCATGATTTGTGAGAAGACTATAAAATTATAAAGGGATTCAATGTGGTAGATATAAGGAAGATGTTTTCATCTGTTGGTTGGTTGGGACTAGACCTTGGGGTCACAAACATAGTATTGTCATAAATACTTCAGGCGGGACATTCTTTAAAGAGCATCTTCTTTATCTAGTGCTTAGAACGTGGAACTTGCTACCACATTGGGTTGTTGAGGCAAATAGCGTTGATGCATTTGAGGGGGAAGCTAGACCAATACAAGAGGAACACAGGAATTGAAGGTTAAGTTGATAGCCTTGGAGGAATTAGTGGAGGAAGTAGTAATGTACAGCATAAACACTCCCGGAATCGAACAGCCAGTGTTTGGGCTGTTCATTGTAATTCTACGTAACTGTCATTATACCATTGTGGTGGATTTAACACACACAGCATCAGTGTCCACCTCTGAATTAAAAACTGATTGTCTCCTTATCCCCCATAGAGAACTGAATTTTAATTTGACAGCACACATATAAAATTCCCAAACTTTAACACCTCTGTATATGGGTGTCCCTACAAGTCAGATTGACTGGGGAAAATATCATTGTTCCTTCACTGTTGCTGGGCCAAACTCCTGGAAGTCCCTTCTGAATGACACTGTGGGTATATTTACACCACACAGACTGTATTGGTTCAAGAAAGCAGCTCACCATCATCACAATTTGTGATAAGCAATAAATGCTGGTCTTATCAGTGACACTTACCCCAAGAACCAATTTAAAGCAAACTTTCTAGCAGAGGTCTGCTGTCTTTATCAAAATAGAGCTTGCAAGTTTCAATACCTTGTACAGGATATGCATGTATAAGGACACGTAGCTAAAGGTGACACAAAAACAAAGTGTTAGAGAAACTCAGCAGGTCTGGTAAGGACAAATAGAGCTAAAGGTGTGAGTCAAATTTGACTCTTCTCCAGAAATGAGCAGTTGGTCATGCACAGGTCTTAATGACATTAGGATGTCAATTGCAATTTTAAAATATTCAATGGTCATATTCAATGGTTTAATTGGTCTATGTTTGATGATGTGAGACTGATGATCTGTCTTCACTGTGCCCAATTTATTAGGCTGGGTATTGACTCAGAGCTTGAATAAACAGAATGACCTCAAAGCTCAGCAGGTACAAGCACTGGTGCCAATACTTTGTGATACACAAGGTGTAGAGCTGGATGAACACAGCAGGCCAAGCAGCATCAGAGGAGCAGGAAGGCTGACGTTTCGGGCCTTTAGCACTGATTAAAGCACTGTAAATAAACCTGTCACACATTTAGAAACCAGTGCCATCTCTGGATTGCTTGGAGGTAAATCAGAGATAAGAAATATTCAATAAGCTGTCAAATATTCAACAGACAGGGCTGGAGGCACAAGGTGCGGATCAGAAAACGTGCAGAATAATTTTAAAGATTATCTTGTGGAATCTGAAGATGCTGGATGAGACTTTCTACAAAAATAAGGCCTCTCTCGACATTTCCTGCTCTCCCTCCTGTCAGCATTTCTCTATGGACCTCTATTAGACAGAGGGCATCCCAAGTCCAATGAGCTGGTTGCCCAAAGACATTTCACTGTCCCTACTTCTGTCATCTTCTGCAGTTAACGGTTAAATTGTTTTCTTTCTTCACGCTTTGGTTCGGAGTGTAGTTGGCTGGGCCGGCATTTATTGCCCGTCCCTAATTGCCCCTGAATTGAATGACCTACTGGGCCACTTCAGACGGCAGTTAATAGTCAACAACATGTCACATGTAGACAGACCCACATAACAACGGTACTTTTCCTTCTGCAAAGCACATCATGAACCAGATGAGTTTTTAAAACAATCGACAATGGTTTTTTGATCACCACTGGCTTTTTAAATTCCTGATATTTTAAAAAAAAATTGAATTAATATTACACCATCTGCCTTGGTGGGAGTTCAATTCATGTCCCTGGAATATTATCGGGATTTCTGGATTACAATAATTCGCATTACACTATCGTGTCCCTTCTGAATGTACAACAGATTCCAGAACAATTCATCTCTATTTTGTGCTAGGCCTTGTAACACCCTCTCACTCAGTCTTCTCTTTTTGAGGCTGAAGAGTCCTAGGGCTTTCTAACCTAATGGTTTGATATGAATGTGTGGCTAGCCAGGCCATTTCAGAGGTCAATATTGAGTCACCAAATATAGAGTCACATTGAGTCCAGTCCAGTCAAATGTTCTGAAGGAGCAGGAATTGGCAATTCAGTCCTTCGGGCCTGCTCTATCATTGGTTATAGTTGATCTGACGGTTGCTTCAATTCTATTTACTTGTCTACCCCATGCCCTTTAAACCGGTGCCTGATTACGTTTGTGAACAACTATATTTCATGGGGAAGTACACTGGTTAGCACTCACAGCACCAGGGGCCCGGGTTCGATTGCACCCTCAGGTGACTGTCTGTGTGGAGTCTGCACGTTCTCCCCGTGTCTGCGTGGGTTTTCTCTGGGTGTTCCTGTATCCTCCCACAGTCAAAGATGTGCAGGTTAGGTGGATTGGCCATTGTAAATTGCCTGTAATGTTCAGGGGTGTGCAGGCTAGGTGGGTTAGCTGTGGGAAATGCAGGATTACAGGAACAGGGTGGGGCTGGGTGTGGGTGAGATGCTATTCAGAGGATCAGTGTAGATTCAATGGACCAAACAGCCTGTGTCCACACTGTAGGGATTCTATGATTCTTCTATGATTCCATGTGGTGTAGCTTGCTATTGAAACGCATCAATCACCTGCATGTATAAGGCCACTTTATTGCAATAATATATCCAAGGCCCTTCACAATGTGACATATGAGGAGATAATGGGATGCCCGAACAAAATGCTTCCACAGAAGGGTAGGTTACAAGAGATGCCGATGCTGGAGAATCTGAGATAACAAGGTGTAGAGCTGGATGAACACAGCAGGCCAAGCAGCATCAGAGGAGCAGGAAGGCTGACGTTTCGGGCCTAGACCCTTCTTCAGAAATAGGTTACAAGAGGTGTCTTAACGGAGAACAGAGATAGACTGAGAGGTCTAGGGAGGGAATTCCAGAGCTTTGGGAAGTTGAGGCCTGCCAGTCAATGGTAAATTGGAGCTGGATGTTGGAGCTACAAGTTGTCGTGCGGAGCCAAAATGAATCTGAAGGGCCACTGCTCAGGCAGTCGCTAACATTGTAACATTATGTATTTTCCACACATTTCCTGTTTTATAAGCCCTTGGTCGAGTTCAGGACTTTTGTCAAAGGGGATGTGTGTAGACTGGATAACCTTGTAAGAGTGTTGTTTGAAGATGGGAAGGCCACATCCTCAGCAATATTCCAAAGAGTGCTGCATGGGCTGGATTTTACAGGCCCCACTACTGACCTATTTAAAAACCACTTTAGGGCCTCTCTGCTGTTCTACATGGAGCAAGGGAAAGTGAAGGCCAGGTTGGTTACGCTGCTATGTCAGGCAGAGGTGGGGGGCATCTCACTTTGGAACCCGATGTGCCCATCTGAAGTAAGTCACTGCTTCCCCTCAAGATTGTTGCTCCAACTTTAATGCTCGCCCAACCCACTCTACCACTGTTCCTTGCTGCGTTCTGCCAAGCAGGCCTGTCCAACTTATCTTTAGTTAGGGGCTCTACCTCTCGCTGTTCTTCAGGGATGGGTGATAGCCCCAGCTCAAAGCTGGTGCTGATGGGACGACAGAGCTGCCAGCTAATCAGAATGGCCAGCAGCTCTCTAGGGCAGGGGTCCCTTCCAGAGGTAGTGAATGGTGGGGCTGAGGTTGCACTCCGAAAAAGTTCAGGCAGCCCCTCAGTAAAATTGCTGCTGGGTAGTCAAGTTTGAGATATTCAGGCTGATGACCATTTGTTAGCCGTGGGAAAGTAAGATTGTTGGGGTACACAGCAGCTTGTAAATTCCAGCCCTTGGCTATTCAGAATGGTTTCTCTTCAACTTGCTAACCCAACCATCTCCCACAACGAGTGCAAAATAAACAGCTGTAATCCAAACATTCGGAAAAAGAGCATAATTCAAACAATAACTTATTTTCCAGAGCACATTTCTCCTGGAAGTGTAGGAATTACTTACGAGATGGTCGTAATGCCCTGGGACCCAATAAGGAGCCGTCATGTTGCTGACACTGTTGCTCTGGTCGGCCTCTCTCAACGTCCTGCTTCCAATGGCTGTAAATTAAATATCTGATATGAGCAGTTGGTATAAGGCCCATGTGCTGACGGATCAATATCTCAGTCATTCTGGGATTGCTGCTTCAAATTTTGAATGGCACTGCTTTCCCAATTCTACTTAGGGCCAGTTTTAACCATTGTAGAGGTTAACGTACAAGTCTACTTCCGAAGCCTTGGAAAATCTTTCCAAACCTTGGGGTTATCTTAGGTATTGAGGCTAAAAATGAAACATTTTGAAATATTACCTGCAATTGGCAGAACGAGTTAATGTAACTTAAGCTGCCACATCAAGTTCACAACACAGCCCAGCTCTAACTCCCACTCGATCACTTGTATTCCTTTATTTGGTCATGGTCAGTATCATGTGTTTGTGGGAGGAAAAATTGAGACTATCTACTAATGCAAATTGTGGGTGAAAAAGGGAGCTGACTTTACATCATTATGTGTAATAATGTTTTCTTTTATTTGTTTGTGTGACGTGAGCATCATTGGCCAAGCCAGAGGGCAGTTAAGAGTCAGCTATATTGCTGTCTATCTCGGGTCACATTTAGGCCAAAGAAGGTAATGACAGCTGATTTCCTACCCTGAACATCAACTGTGAACCAGATGGGTTTTTAATAACTACTGACAGTATTTACATATTCACTATTAGGCTGGCCTTTTAATTTCAGATTTTAACTGAATACATATTACACCGTGTACCATGGTGAGATTGGAACCCATCTCCCAGACCGTTAACATTAGGTTCAGGATTGCCAGGCCAGTGAGATTACCATGACGCCACCACTTCCTCTCATGTGTGATTGTTGGGTCTGAGAAGATGGGGTTGTTCTATATGCTGGCTCAACTTAGACACTGCGATTTAGGGTAATGATAGGCTGAATATGGCCAGTGGACATAGAGGTTGTGATATTGCAATACGGACCAGCCAGGCTAACCCAATAAAGAGGACTGACAGCTCACCAGGCAGGCAGCATAATGGCCCTCTGCAATATTTCAACACTGCGCCTCCATTGTACTGTTTTGTATTAGGAGCTTACCAGGAAAAAAACGATGCCTCATTTCCTTCCTTCACACAAAAACAAACCAACGTAGGTGGGTTGCACATTAGTATTTCACCTGTTACAAATATTGACACCTGACAAATGGCCTCAAGTTGTGATTCATTGGGTCATGTTGGCTATGAGTCTGAAAATACAGGTTTTAGTCTCACTCCGGGGACTGGAGAACTAAAACCTAGGCTGATGTCCCAGTGTATCAATGAGGGAGTGCTGCACTGTTTGAAATGCAGTCTTCTAGATGTAATGCTTAATTGGGGTGACAGTCACTCTCCATTGGTTAGATACAAAAGATCCCTTAGAATTACTTTGACAAAATAAGAGGATGGTGGTGTGTCGAGGTGAAGGCGTTATCCCTAGTCAATATCTATCCTTGATCAATATCAGTAAAAGATAACATAAGCAGTGTTTATTATGTCACTTTTGCCAGAGTTTGCTGTGTGCAAATTAGCTACTGTGCACGCAACTATAATTCATAAGCATTTCTCTGGCAATAACTTATGTTAGATTGTCTTGAGGAGAGGGAAGTTGTTACAAAAATGCAAGACTTTTCATTAAATTCACTGACATGCTGCTTTATTTACAAGAAAAAGAGCAGTTCTTGTACAATAAACTACTGTCCTCCTGCTGAAGTACAGCTTTGTCTGTTAACGGCTACAAAACCTAATTGCTGTTTAACGGAATGAAGACGGAGGTCAATCAGAGATTAATTGCTGTATGGTGCTGAATGTTGACAGATGGGAAGATTACTGCACATGTGACGTTGTGGGTCAGAAGGTGTAATTGCTTTGGGCAATAAGTGGTTACTCACCCCAACTTCTAAATTCACGGAATATTTTCCATTGTTGTGCAAATTTATTTGCATGTTGCAAATAATTATAGGATCATAGAATTCCTTCAGCATGGAAGCAGGCCGTTTGGACCATCGAGTTCACACTGACCCTTTGAAAAGCATCCAATCCAGATCCAACCCATCCTTGTAACCCTGCATTTCCCCTGGCTAATCCACCTAGCCTGCACATCTCTGGATGTTATGGGATGTTATGTTGTGTATATACATATACATGGAAATCACAAAAAATTGCTCAGAAATATATTCACAAAGACATAGACAAGGGAATCAGCAACTTTTCCACTGAACTGTAAATATCAAAATACATCCTCAAGAGAAGCAAATACCCAAGGATATTGTAAATCTGTAATGAAAATAAGAAATGATGGCAACACTTTGTAAGTCTAGAAGCAATTGAGGCAAAAGAAACAGAGTTAACTGCTGGAATGCCCCCAACCTCACGGCTATTGGATTGGCTCAGGTGGGAGACGAAGGTGTTAAAAAAAAGGTCAAATATCAATCCTGCCTGAGCCCCACTCACTCCCAGTTCTGAGGTGGCAGAGTAGGTGGGTTTACCACTGAAATCTTTTGGGCCTCTCATGTCAGCCAGAAGGCCTGGGCCTCAGAACATCTGGCAGGTTAAAGCTGATAAAGGCTGGATCCATACAGTGAGTGCCGTTACAGCACTGTTTGTGGACTGAGAGTTACAGCTGCATTTCCTCTCATCCCTACAAGCAAACATGTAAACCTCTCAAGCCTCGACAATATCTCCTCGACTGACAACCCCAGTTTCAACATCAGGGACATGCACTGTCTATCTACACCTCCCACCGTGATCACTGACACTAAAACAATCTGCCATTCGCTGGCCCCAAATGTAATCATCAACCTGTATATTTCCAATCCTCTCCTCTGATCTCTTCCTGGCTCCCTAGTGTTTGTTGGATGCTTTCCATAACATCCCTGCTCTGTTCTGAAACATGGCCTTGGTAAATAATGAGGTCTTTAGCCTGATCAATCCTCACTAGAGATTTCTGTTTCATAGGTGAGCAGCACTTTCATTTGAGAACTACTTACAGTCCTATTTGAAACCCTCGCATATCTCTGCATACGTTCCCATCCCAGGCACAGTAAGGGTCTCTGGCCAGGACACACTCTCCGCAGCTCGGATAAATGTTGCAATTTGAGACGGGTAGCTGAACCACTCCAGAGAATGACGATGCGTACAACATGCCCTGCGAGCAGGAGATAAAATGGTTTGCTTCAATCCAACAGACTGATTAGCACACTCATGAATTTAAGGTTATCAATATTGCAGAATAACTGACAAATCATAGCGTCATAGCACAGAAACAGAGTCTTCGGTCCACCCAGTCCATTGCCAACCATGTTCCCAAACTAAAGTAGTCCCACCTGCCTGTGCTTGGCCCATTTCCTCCAAACCTTTTCTATTCTTGAGTTAATCCAAATGTAACTGTACGCACATCCACGACTTCATCTGGCAGTTCATTCTACACACAAACCCCTCTCTGTGTAATAAAGTTGCCCCTCATGTCCTTTTAAAATCTTTCTTCTCTCACCTTGAAAATATGTCCCCTAGTTTTAAATTCCCCCACCCTAGGGAAAAGACCCTCACCTTATCTATGCCCCTCATGATTTTATAAACCCCAATAAGATCACCGCTCAACCTCCCATGTTCCAATGAACAAAGTCTCAGTCTTTCCAATCTATTTTTGAACTTAAACCCTCTATTCCCTGAAGTATCCTGATAGATCTTTTCTGAACCCTCTCCAGTTTAATAAAAACCTTCCTATAACTGAGCAACTGGAATGGAAATGCATTTGATACTAAAATGTTGTTTCTGCACAGGTTCTAAAAAGATTTTCAAGCAGCATAAAATTTAGGGAATACTTTCCCATTTGTACTTCTAAATGTGTTAGGTAACGGCCAACATATCATCCCTGATGGTGGGATAACTCAGCAGATCACCCACCAATCAGCTTATTCAGAGCTGACAGGTCAGCAAGAGGGAGGATCCTGCCTTATCACAGGCCTTGACACTGGTGACCTGACTTAGAAACTGCTGACCAATCAGGGTCCAGCAGCTTTTGGGCCCTAATATTTGCTAATTGAGACCTACTCCTTATGGGTTCCAGCATTTTCCTTTTTTTCTTTTGGAAGGAGAGAGGGGGTCAGGGGCAGAAGTGTTCAGATGAAAGAGAAGGAAGGTGGATTTCAGCCAAACACATTATGCTGGTTGCCATGGTTACTCTGTCAGGAGGCGACAAGTTGAGGCCTTTAAATGGCAATTAACTGAGCACTGAAAGGCATTAATTGATGGTTACTTATTGAATTTCTCACCACATACTTAATTGTTTGTGATGGGGGTGGGGAGGGACATGGAAGAGGGACAACATACCCAATTATTTCCTTCTTGCCATCTCCAGGGACCGGAAAAGACTGGCTTTAGATTGAAGGTTATAACCTTGGTCTTGGTACAATTTAAAATCAACTGTCTTCCCCAGAAAATCTTTCCATTAGTGTTAACAATATAACCTCTACCCCACTCTATTGAGCCAAGGGGTGTTGAGTTCAAACCCCAATTCCAAGAAGTCTCTGCTCTCAGTTCCAGGACGTCTCACAGACCTTCATCGTGTAGATAATGGGAGTCCATAAAACCATTCTGCATATAGGAGTAACCTATGTAAAATCCATTGGGTCCTTTATTGATGTTGTAGATGGAAGGATGTTCATGTTTCCAACTGTTAATCAGTCTGCACATCTTCGCACTTTTCAACACCATTTTCAAAATGAAGAGTGGGAATGAACAAGAACAACAGCCTTCAAAAACACTCTGTTTCCATCTTATTTTAATTTACCATTTCTTTCCTCATCAGTGTCTAGGGAGCATCCTCTCATGTTACAAAACCCAAATTCAACACAAAAAATTGACGCGAGTTAGATACAAATTCTGGAAGGAAGATGACCTTATTAATCTCTGCGTGATTGACTACTGGCAAAAAATTGAAAGTAAACAGCTTTTCAGTACCTGAGCCGTGGCCCAGCATTCATTACTGCTAAGATGGGAACTGTTTGTTTTGTCTTCTACAGGAAAATAAGAGTGAATCACAAAGAAATTTGTACCTGTTTCGAATCCAATATCAGATTCTGCACGGGTTGTGGTTCAGCGAAGACAGTAATTTCCTCAATAATATGAACCTTATGATTCACCTTTATAGCTTTGTGCAATATTCCATTTTCTGACAAAAAACAGTAAGCAATTTTTTTAAAGCGGCATGTAATAAAATCCAACAGCAATATTACCATTTCATGTAAATATATTTCATCTCCTGTGCATGTAAGAAACATTCAGATTAAGATATCTTATTCCTTAGTGAATCTGACTGTATCTAAGGACTTCACAGTCCCTCAGGACATTAGGGATCTAACTTCAAACACTGATTTTTCTTTCCACCTGCTGAATGTTTTTAAATCATGTGGTAAGTTGTCGAATTACCAGCCTTAAAAGAGAGCTTTTTATGAAAAATTGGTACAGACGATGATCTCACTGAGACAGCCACAGTTACACAAGCAGTGTGAACCAGCCTCTCTTTCCTCATTTACTAGCATTTTAGATATTTCTATTCAACGTGCACAGGGATAATATTACGCATTTGTGGCCTGAACTCCAGCAGTCTGGCTCAGAGGCAGGGGCACTACCACTGCACCACAAGAGCCCCTTTTAGTGGCAGTTCACTGTTTATTAGCTAAAGGGTTAATCCATTTGTGTTCAATTGCCTAAGCATTTAGCAGAGCTGAATATCCTAAAAACAGGAGCACAATCAACAATAAGTAAAACACAAGGAGAATGGGGATATCAAGGAGTTTTATCTCGGATATCTTGGGTGTTAAGATGGTAGAACTGATCTCCCTGTCCTTTGCTCCTCGTTACAGAATCCATGGGAGTGACTCTGGATACTCCAAACCTGGAGCCTTGAATGCATGAAAAACATCTACTGACTGAGCACCAACCCATGGAGTGAGAATCCTTCAGTGACCCTTCCTCCTTTTCACTATATCTTGCTACATGTGAGAATAATAAATCAAATCAAATCACATCAAATTAAATCAAATCAGTATCACTGGCGACACCGCATTCGGGTTCGGTCTCCTCATACCTTGCCTCTAGCTCTCAAGACACAGAGACCCCACTTGCCCCGATGCTGACCCTGAGATGGACAGTAAACCTCAGGCATTTAAGACCCAGGTAGGCTTAGTGGCTGTGAACACTGAAATGGGTCTTACTCACAGACGAATTTGTGCAACTTTAGCTGAGGGATTAGGCAAGATTCAGGGTGTGCTCATAAGTGAACAGATTTGCCAAAACTTCCTGAGAATCCCTTTCCCTTTGTGCGTTTTACCTTTGTTTTACTTAATGTTGGTTTCACTCCTGGGCGAGGTCTCTTACTTTGAATGCTGTGTTTGCACAAAATAAGGTTCTGGTTTTGTCTCATTATGAAACAGGTAGAACACTGCCTCAAACATAAATATATACAATGAGGGGAAACAAAACTCCAGCCTGTAGCAATGAAGAATGCTTTTTTGATTATTTTGTGCTAAATGTCAACATCAGAGATCAAGCTTTGAGGGAAAAATATAAGAAATTCATTCTCCTTGCTTAGTTTGAGATCTGTGAAACACTCTTCAGTTTCTAGAATTATGTAGCTATTGTCCAACTCCTTTAGCAAACAGCACAGTGTAACGTTAAGGGCAAATGAAATCTGGCTCCTTGTTATATCAATCAATTATCGATTTTACACAATCAATTATATTCATGCAGCACAGAAACAGGCCATTCTGCCTAACTGGTCCATGCTGGTGTTTATCCTCCATATCATTCACTCCATACTCTGCTTTACCTTACCCTGTAAAAATATTCTTCCATTGAAAGGAAAACATATTATCTCACTGGTGAGAAAATGCAGAGCTTTGAGGTGCAGAGAGATCTGGGTGTTTTCATTCATTTCATGGGATATGGGCGTCACTAGGTGGGCCAGCATTGATTGCCCATCCCTAGTTCCACTTGAGACACTAGGATGTCCTTGTGCATGAATCACAAAAGGTTGGTATGCAGATACAGCAAGTAATTGGGAAAGCTAACAGAATGTTATTGTTTATTGCGAGGGAAATTGAATACAAAAGTAGGGAGATCTCGGCTTTAATTATATAGTGCGTTAGTGAGATTACGTCTGGAATACTTGTACAGTACTGGTCACTTTATTTAAAAAGGGATCTAAACGTATTGGAAGCCATGCAGAGAAGGTTTACAAGACTAATATCTGGGATGGGCGGGTTGTCTAATAAGGGGCATATGGATAGATTTGGGTTTTATCTACTCAAATTTAGAAGAATCAGAGGTGACTTGATTTAAACATCTAAGATCCCGAGAGATCGTGACAGGGTTCATGGAGACAGGATGTTTCCTTTTGCTGAAGAACCTAAAATTAGTGGTCACTTCTTCAAAATAGGGGGTCACCCAATTTAAGACAAATATAAGACAATTTTTTTGTTTCAGAGAGTGTCACGCATCTTTGGAACTCTCAGGCCCAAAAGGCAGTGGAAGCATGGTCTTGGAATATTTTGAAGATAGTGGTGGATAGATTTTCAATGAGCAACAGGGTGAGTAGTTACTGAGTAAGGGAGGGAACATGCGGTATTCAAATCGGCCACGATCTTATTGAATGGCAGAGCAGGCTTCAGTGGTTGAGTGGTCACTTCTGCTCTTACTTTGTATTTTGAGAAGATTTGTAGCTTGGGTTGTGGATGAGGTTGTAGACATGCTCACTGAGTTGGTGTGTTTGATTGCAGACGTTTCTACTAGGTAACATCATCAGTGCGCCTCTGGCCTACAACCTCTTACTTTGTATGTTTGTATATATATTACTCCACACGTAGCTGCCTCTTAAATGCATCTGGCCATGCAGGGTAAATATTTTCTTTTCCTTTATTCATTCACAGGATGAGGGCATTGCTGGCTAGGCAGGATTTATTGCCCATTCCCCAATTGCCCAGCAGGCAAGAGTCAACCAGTTTGCTGTGGGTCTGGAGTCACATGTAGGCCAGACCAGGTAAAGATGGCAGTTTCCTTCTGTGAAGTTCACATTAGTGAACCAGATGGGTTTTTCTGACAATCAGCAATGGATTCACAGTGTTCATTAGACTCTTAATTCTAGATATTTATTGAATTCAAATTCCACCGTCTGCTGTGGCAGGATTCGAACCCAGGTCTGGGAACATTATCTAAATCTCTGGATTAACAGTCCAGTGATAATACCATTCAGCCATCGCCTCCCCTCCGTTTGAGAAAGGTTAATAAAGCATTCAGCATTCTGAGTTTTATAAACAGACTCATGCAGTAGAAGAGCAATCAAGGTACAGTACATACACCATTATTAAATACTGGTCAGGTCCAAATGAAATATTGAGATGAATCATGGGCACCACATGTTAGGAAGATTCAAGAGCATTAGAAAAGGTGCAGAACAGTTACATTGATGATCGACTTTGGTAATATGGATAAATTGCGAAAGCTATTCTCCTCAGAGACACTACTGAGGAGATTTAAAAGATATAGATCAAATTATTTTCATTCACGCAAGGGCTGAGAACCAGACTTTACACAGCCAGTGATTAGGATCTGGTATGTACTACGTTAGAGTTTATTCAAGACAGATTCAAACGTGACTGGCAGAGACAAATGGGATGTAGTGTCTCCTTCTGTACTGTAACCATTGTAGGGTTTTATATGCTAGCACCCCAAACACTTTCTGGGCAAAGGGTGTTCTCCTGAATTCATTAATGAGGAGCTTATATTTTAGAACACTAGCTTTGGACTGTCTCACAAGTGGCGAAACACCTTCAACTATTGTAAAAACACATCTGATTCATTAAAGTCCTTTGGGAAAGGAAACCCGCTGTCTGTATTTGCTTTAGCCTATGTGTGACTCCAGATCCAAAGTGATATTGTTGACTCAACTAATTGGCCTAGGAGACTACACATATCAAGGACAAACAGTAATAACTACTAGCCTTGCGAGCAATGTGTACATCGTTGAAAGAACAAACAAAAGGACTTCCTTCGTTATGACAAAGTATTGAATTTCCAGATATTCCTCATTAAATAACTAGTTTAGAGCGAGGCTATCTGATTCTCTGTACCTGTGCCCAAAAACAACACGTCGTAATAGCCCGAGATAGTCTGGACTCTGTCCACAGTGATCTGGATGTACTTCACATGTTTCTTCATTAGCAAGGGCTGGCTCCTGACAATCTCTTCCATTAGAAAGTGATCTTTTGCAAAATTCAGCACCTTGTCCGGCATTTGGAATGAAGAATTTATGTTCATGGCTCTTGCTGCATTTGTAATGCACTGTGAGGGATAATGAAAGAAAGGGAAATCTGTGTTACTTAACAATAAGCACGACTAATGGTTATAACAACAGCTGGTTACTAGCCAGTGGAAACAGGTTCTACCAATATACTTTGCTGAAACCTGTTACAATCCCCAAAGAGTTTCATAACTTTTCAAAAGAAATTCAAACTTCCAATGAATGACTGAAAAAACACATAAGATTCCATGTTTTAAGGCTTTTACTGTAACATGCAATCTTAAAGCAGCATTGAATAAACACTATTCGGTAGGCAATGTATTCTCTAAACTACAGACGAGACCGCTTACTTCCCCATTTAACATTTTAAACAACTGAAAATTACCCTCCATGGTTATACTTTACTTTGTCCCTTAAGCAAAGATGCTATTCTCTTGTCCAAAGTGATAGTTAGTTCCCAAGGACTAGTTTCCTCTCTTTTCCTTTCTCAGTCTGATAACTTCAAATTGCTCAACTGTTTTTTACAGCTACTTGGAGATTCCTCCCCTTATCTAAAGTTAAGCGAATCTTTCATATTTGTGTATAAATTCTTACAACTTTGGTCTTTTCAATCTAAATACAAGCTCCCACCCACTTTCCTGTGTGGTGAACCATAGAAATTTGCCGTCTCTCTCTTTCTTTCTTTCTCTCCCTCTCTCTCAGAATCTTGCAAACTGAACCAGTCAAAAAAATTCAGTAATATTTTTAAGAAGACCTTTCATCCGATCCTACAATGCCTGCCTATAGACCTTTACTTTCTCAAAGCCAAAAGGCAGTGAATCTCACTGGCTTTGTAGAAATGATAATTAGGTATCTTCTAGATTTCTGACTTCAATTTGTATTGGAATTGGGTAGACAGTCAACAGTGTGGAATGAGGCCGTATGGGCCATTGAGTCTGCACTGATTTTCCAAAGAGCATCTCACCCAGACCCAGGCACCAACCTATCCCTGAAGCAGCAAATTACTGCAGATGCTAGAATCTGTACTGAAAACTAAAAAATGCTGGAGATCACAGCAGGTTAGGCAGTATTCATGGGGAGAAAGCAAGCTAACATTCAAGTCTAGGAGGCCAGGCAGCATCAGAGGAGCAGGAAAGCTGACGTTTTGGGTCTGGGCTCTTTTCCTGAAGAAGGGTCCAGACCCGAAACATCAGCTTTTCTGCTCCTCTGATGCTGCCTAGCCTGCTGCGTTCCTCCAGCTCCACACCTTCTTATCTCAGACTCCAGCATCAGCAGTTCCTACTATCCTACGTTTGAGTCTAGATGTCTCTTCATCAGAGCTGCCTGTAGGCCCACATTTACAATGGCTAACACTCCTAGCCTGCACACTATAGGGCAACTTCATACGACTAATCCACCTAACCTGTGTATCTTAGGACTGTGGGAGGAAACCAGAGTGCCCAGAAGAAACCCACACAGCCATGGAGAGAACATACAAACTCTACACAGACAAGGCTGGAATCGAACCTGGGTCCCTGGCACTGTGAGACAGCAGTGCTAACCACTGAACTACCATGCCACCCCATAACTGCCATTTATAAAATCTTACATTCTTATCACTGTCCTGGGATTTTGCAATCTAACAGACTATCCACTGCCAGCACAGATGTTTTGATTGTTTTTTGCAAGGGTGACTAACGTCTACCTTGAAACTTTTACCCCAGTGAAACAAACAGCGAGCTTCCACACACCGTGATCCACCAACCCTTTAATCTTCCACAGCCAAGACACCCAGACTTGCCATTGGTAGAATTTGGGAAAGGTCACATGAACTCCATGATTTCTCCATTTTACCCAATATTAAAGGCATGGTCCTGAATCATCACAATCTTATTTGCAACAAAGCCCACATAACTTTGAACACCTCTGTTAAGTCTCCCCTTTACTTTTGTTCCTTCAAGGCGAACAATCTCAGCATCTCTAGTTTACCCACAGAGCTGAAGCTTTGCAAATTTATGGAACAAGGACAGCCCAGACAGAGGCTATTCAGCCCACTGATCTGATGCCAGCTCTCCAGAACAATCAGTTGGTGTATCTCTAGAACTCAGCAAGTTTATTTCATTGAAGTGTCTGTCCAAGTGAGCTATTTTCATGTCACAGACTTCCACAACCGATAACCACCAAAAGAAAGGAACTGGTCACTTATCCCATTGCTGTTTTCGAGTGCTTACCATTTGCAAATCTGCAAACACTTCAGCTGACTAAACAAGATCCTTTTCACTTCAGCAAAAGTAAGTTTTTCATTCGCTGTGCCAGGGTTCTGGCAAATCCTGATGGTTTGAAGCATCTTCAATCCATGTGGTACATTCTTTATCACAGAAATATTTGGATCAGAGTTGCTCTGGTCTGTCTAACATAACATTACCTCCAAAATATTTTGCTGCAAACTGTACTCATGTGCTGTACCAGCCTATGTTAATATGTCTGATCTGTTGAAAGCAGGATTCTTACTGTTTACTTTTGATACTCCTGTAAGAGATAAATGAAAACTACACTCAAACAGCACAGCATTATCACTGTTAATGAAACACAGTTTTAAAATATGAATCTGCTGCAGCAATTCTCTCTTAAAGGTGCAGTGTACACAAGTATTTCTGTCTCTTTTTTAGTCACCTGGAGTCAGTAGACTTCTCTCTCTCTCTCTCCGTTCTATACCCCTCCCCCAGTTCTGCACACTAGTGTAAAGTAGGTCCAATGATTGTGATAAATGGCTTAGGGTACAGATCAGTGATGATCTAACTGAATAGTGGAATGCAGTTAAGGGGCTGAATGGTCTCTTATTACTGTGTTTCTGAACTGTAACATATCCATTTTGCTTGTGAAAGCTACTACTGCCACGAGACTGACAATTTTTTTGCTACTTTGACAATTACGCTGAAGTTCTGGATTCGCAAATGAAGTTATAAGGTCATAGGTTATAAATACTCTCAGCTTTTGCCAGGAGAAACATAGAGTAAGAGCACACGTGGCGATTTAATGTACCATAGATTTGTTGATGGGAATTGGAGAATTAATGACATATGGAAAAGAATACTTCCTTCACACCTTTCAAGCATCTAACAAGCTTAAGTGGAGGCCAACTCATTCATCCATCAGAAGATCAACTAAAAATGTCTTTGTGATGACTCTACATCAAATTTTAAAAGCTTGACATCATCGATCCATGTGTGAAGGTGGATGTGAATGGTATAATGTGGAATAGAGAATCCTCTCTCATTAGGCAATCCCACTCTATCATCAAGTCGAGTGACCAATCCTGGTTCAATTGAGAGTGCAGATGGGCCTCCTAGAAGCTGCACCAGGCATATCTGGAAATGACGTGTCATGTTAGTGCATTTACAACAATTGGAAGGAGCAAGCAACTGGTGGGGCTGTTTGATTCCACAACCAATGAATCTGATCGAAGCTCAGCGGTCCTGCCACATCCAGCTATGAATGGTGGTGGACTATCAAACAACTGGCAGAAGGCAGAGGCTCCACAAATAACCCTCATCCACAAGGATGGCGGCACCCACCATATCAGTGCAAAACACAAGCTTAACTTACCTGTACCCATCTGCAGCCAGAGGTGCCAAATAGATGATCCATCTTGGAAGCCTCCTGATGCCCTGAGCAGTATGGATGCCAGTTTTCAACTAATTTGATTCACTCTGTATGATTCCACAAAAAGGCTGTACACTATAGACTGTAATAATAAACAGCAATACTATTGAAGATTTGAGCTCCAGCTCCTTGCTAGCTTTTCCATTACAGGCACACAGTGGCATCTGCCTAACAATGTGGAAAATTACTCAGGTATATTCCTTATACAAAATGCAGGACACATCCAACTTGGCCAGTCTACAAGTCCAATCTCTATCATCAGCAAAGTGAGAAAATGGGTCATTGACAGTATTATTAAGTGCTAGTTTCAAAGGAATAATCTACTATTGAGGCTCAGTTTGGATTCTACCAGGATCACTCAGATCCTGACCTCATTAGAGCCTTGATCCAAACAGGGGCAAAACAGCTGAATTGTCAAGGTGAGAGTGTTGGCCCTTGGCGATGAGGTAGCATATAAACAAGTTCAACATCAAAGACCCCTAGCGAAACTGCACTTCATGGAATTGGGGAAATCTCTTCACTGATAGGAGTCATATATGGCATGGTGGCTCAGTGGTTAGTACTGCTACCTCTCAGCACCAGGGATAAATATTCCATTCCAGCCTCAGGTGACTATTCTCCCCGTGTCTGCGTGGGTTCCCTTTGGGTGGTCTGGTTTCTTCCCCACAGTCCAAAGATGTGCAAGTTAGGGTGGATTGGCCATGCTAAATTGCACCTAGTGTCCAGGGATGTGTAGGCTAGGTGGGTTAGCTATGGGAAATGCAGTTATAAGGTGGCGGGGGGGTGTGTCTTGGTGGGATGCTCTTCAGAGAGCTAAATAAGGGCTCTGTTCTTTGCAGACATATTGCACCTGTTTCAATGCAACAAAACAGGTGACAGACATTCTCTGGTTTATTGCTTAGGGCAATGCCTTGACCGTTCAGAGTGTACCTGCCTTGTTTAAATTTTAACCACAAACGTGACAGTTAAATGTCAATCATATTGACTGGTGCATTCACCATGATGAAACCTCTTCCAGTCAGAGTCCTCTTGCCAACCAATCAGCATTCGCCTCTCACACGAAAAAAACTTGTTTACCCTTTTCTTTAGTATTTCTTGTAAACTGCTCTAATGAGTGCAAAATGAAAATGTTTGACAAAATATGTCTTTTTTCAGGAATACTCAAATTCTCTACAACCAAAAGACTACATTTTATTGGGGAAAACCTGTTCCCTTTATTCTCGAAAGAAAGCAGGTTCACTTTAATTGGATCAATCAAGGTGACACTGTGTTGCAGTATGATAGGCATCAGCAGCGTACACACATGTTCTCTTTTAAAGGACACCTTGAATACAATTGTTAGCATACCATTCAAACTGAAAAATACTTAAATTAAATGAGTATTACAAAATTGAGACAGAAAATCAGTTGTTCTACATCTAACTTGTGATGGAAGTGTTCAATTCTTGTGTAGAAACTCAACTGGCATGGACTGAATATGAAAGTTGCCCATGATCTATCTGGCTGTCAATACCACAGCCAATAACTTCAATACACTTCTCGTTAATTCCACTATTCTCTTTTCTTGTGATGTTGGAGGCCCTTTGTCTTTGCCCAATTTTCCAACAGCCCCCTATTATTTGCAAGTTTTATGCAGTCTGCATTATGATGGGGTGATTTGCCTCATTCTGAATCATTTGGCAGCCGCTGCCAAAGCTGGGCTTATTGCTCATTCCTCACTGCCTTGGCAACACAGTGGCAAACTGTCCAACTCGCACCCATTGTAGTTTATGAAGCTGACTTTCTGCCATCCTGTCTTATAAGTGTTGCAGTTTTGAAAGCATTTCTATGATGCCCACCACTTTGCTTCATAATGTCAGTCATGGCGCACTTAGTAGCTCCCTTGCTTCTGTCACCGTCCAGGGCTTGAGCACAAAAAGCATGGCTTACACTTCAATAATGCCAATGAAGAAGTGCTACATTGTTGGAGGTGCTGTCTTTCAAATGCACCATTAAACTTAGGCCCCATCTCTGTCTACTTTGATGGATGTAACAGATCCTTGGAGATAGGGGGAGTTATCTGAATGATCATGCCCTTTATGATTATCACTAACAGACTGTACGGCTATTTACTGTATTGCTGTTTGTAAAACCTTGCGGTGTACAATGTGGCTGCTGCATTTTCTATATTGCAACAGCAACTACACTTTTCAAAATTACTTCATTTTCCTTAAATTGCTTTGAGACAACTGGTGGTTGCCATATTAATGCAGGTTTGTTTTCTAGTTTAGGTTAATTACTATTCTATTACGGTTTCACTCTTGTTTCTCCTCATATTCAATTCTCCGCTTGTGAGATCTGTCGACTAGTTATCATTGAGAACTTGTCTAATGAAAAAGCATGGCTTTATACCTTTATCCCCATTATACCAATCACATCCACCTCCACACAGGGATCAATGATGACAAGCCTTTGAAATTTGACACTGAGTCAACACAAAGATGGTTTTGACTGATCTGCTGATGGATGAATGAGCTGTCCTTCATTTAAGAACCTCATTAGATGCTTGAAAGGTGTGAAGGAAGTATTCTTTTCCGTGTATCATTAATTCTCCAATTCCCATCACTTCCTATTAACAAATCCACGGCACATTAAATCATCTGGCGCTGTGTGTGCTCTTACTCTATGTTTCTGCTGGCAAAAGCTGAGAGTATTTATAACCTATGACCTGATAACTTTATTTGCAAATCCAGAGCTTAAGCATAATTGTCAAAGTAGCAAAAAAATTGTCAGTCTCATGGCAGTAGTAGCTTTCCCAAGCAAAATGCATATGTTAAAGTTCAGAAACATAGTAACAACAGGCCATTCCACTATTCAGTTAGATCATCACTGATCATTTATCACGATCACTGGACCTAATTTGCACCAGTGTGCAGAACTTAGAGCGAAAGAGCAAGAGAGAGGGAGAGAGAGGGAAAGTGACAGTGAAGTCTACTGACTCCAGGTGACTAAATAAGTGTTAGATAAATTTATTTATACTGCAACTTAAAACAGTTTGCGACAGCAGCAGATTCATATTTTAAAACTATGTTGTGTGACTAGAGTTTTCATTCACCTCTTTCAACAGTGACAAAAGTAAACTGCACTGCTTTCAACATGTGAGATATATCAAAATCTGCTGGTACAGCACATGAATTCAATTCGCAGCAAAATATTTTGGAGGAAGCGCTGCATTAGACAGACCAGAGCAACTTTGTTCCAAATATTTCTGTGACAAAGAATGTACCACATGGATCGAATATGCTTCACATCTTCAGGATTTCCCAGAGCCCTTGCACAGCGAATGAATAACTTTCTTTTGCTGAAGTGAAAAGGTTGTTGTTTAGTCAGCTGAAGTGTTCACTGATTTGCAAATGGTAAGCACTCGAAGACATCAATGGGATAAGCGGTTCCTTTGTTTTGGTGGTATTGGTTGAGGGGGTTTGTGTAGCCAAAGACAATTGAAGAACTACCAACCATTCAAAGGGGAAATCGCTACTGGGTCAGTTCTGACAAATTAGGCTGAAAACTATTCTGTTGTTGAAGATGGCCAGCTGCACCTCACAGACGCCTAGTTCTTAGCTGCTGGATTTGTTTGATGTCTATCCCATTGAGTACAGTGGTGGCGCTACACAACAAAATTGAGAGTATTCTCAATGTGAAGACAGGACTTTGTCCCCACATGGCCTCTGCCCTGATCAATTGTGACAATACCATCATAGACTGATTCATCTACAACAGGTAGATTGGTGAGGATGTGGTCAAATACTGGTTCCCTCACCACGTGCCACCACAGACTCAGTCTAGCAGCTGTGTCCTTTAAGACTTGGCCAGCTCAGGCAGTGATAATGCTACCAAGCCACTCTTGGTAACGACGACTTACAGACCTCACAGTCAATCCCAGTCTTGAGTTGTTGGATCTGTTTGAAGTCTATCCCATTTAGGATAAGGATGGTGCCACATGATACAATGGAGTGTATCCACAATGTGAAGGCAGACCTTCCTCTCCACAAGGTCTGTGCCATGGTCACTGCTACCAATAATGCCATGGGTATACATCTGCGACAGTAGATTGGTGATCAATCCTAACAATACCGTCACAGATTGATTCATCTACCACAGGTAGATTGGTGAGGATGGGGTTAAGTATGTTTTTCCCTCTTGTGGATTCCTTCACTACCTACTGCACACCCAGTCTAACAAACAAGTCCCCTAGGATCTGACCAGCTCAGTCAGCAGTGGTACTGACAAGCCACTCTCAGTGAAAGACATTGATGACAGTATGCAGAGACAATTCTGCACTCTGGCCTCCCTCAATGCTTCCTTCAAGTGCTATTCAACATGGGAAATGCTGACATAGCTAGTTAGAGTAGTGAAAGAAATCCATGATGAAAAATTACTGCAGCCGGAAGTAAACTTTTGTCAGGAAATAGGGGCCCTATGCAAGGTTTTAATTGATGACTAGAAAGATCATTGAATGATCCAGAATGTAATCAGAACTAACTTTCACAATGTACATAGCTCTGGGATAAAGCATCAGGCTTTTGTGTTAAAATGTCAATTACTTCCTTCAAAACTCAACAAGGCTCATTCTTAATTATCAGAGATACTTACAGCTCCTGGCCTTGGTTCAGGAACAACATGATTATAGGGATACCATTGCTGAGTCTCCCGATTCACTTCCATGTATCTTCCATTGAAGGCCCTCTTCACATCTTCCATAGAGTATGCACAAACAGCAGAAGAGGCTGCCCCGCCCTTGTACCTGAAAGTCAATAAGAAAGTTAACGTAGGGGTCATGTCTCTACCTCTCCTTCCAGTTCATACAACTTAAACGCTCCTCTGTCAGACAGACCCATCAATCTTTCAGTCACTATATTCAACATGATCTGCTCATTCACACTGTGGTGTTTCGTACCAGCTACAGATAAACAGTCTGGTAGTTGTTACTACAAGTGACAGAAAACAACCACTAATTTTGCAAGGTGTAATCAAACAGTAATACTGAAAGGTTCGCTTCTCCCTTGCTCCTTTTTTTTCAAAACAGGATGTTGTAAATTTCATACACAGTTCCTGTACATCATCTTAACTGTATGAGAGAAAGGTCCATAAAAGCAAAAGTTAGCAGTTACTCTACACCTGTAACAAGGAATAACAGTGTAGAATCCCATAATCAGCTCCAAATTAAACATATACATATATCTGAATCACTGATGAATGCCACATTATTTTTGTAATGCAGTAAGTAATAATCTCGGATCTCTGATCAGTAAAAATTATGGATTCAATGAGTATTTAGCCCTATCCTCATGCCCATCACAAAGGCTACATACTTCCACTTCTCTGCCTCAGCTGATCTGCTGCTGAAATGCCTATCCATGCCTTATCTCTAAATCAGACTATTCCTACACATTCTTGGTCAGCTGTCAATGTGAGAACATCCAAATTTCTGCTGCCTGTGTCCTGACTCATGCTGAGTTCCAGGCAGACTTGTGTGGAATGGACAGGGAAAGGATTCTAGGAGAAAAGACGGTTGATGAACACTGAACAGCTATTTATAAGAATACAGTTCATGTCTCAAGGCTAAGGATGAAAGAATGGCCTCCTTCTGTAACTATTACACTTCTGTGATTCCTTGAAATTTGAATTCAATAAAAATCTGGAATAAAAATCCATCACTGTCAATTGTCATAAAGCTCACATGGTTCACTAATGTTGTTTAGGGAAATAAATCTGCCACCCTTATCTGGTCTGGCCCATACACAACTCCACAACAATTTAGGTGACTCTTAGCTTCCCATTGGGCAATAGTGCTGGCCTATCCAGTGATGTCCATATCTCATAAATAAATGTTTAAAAAATATCAACATACAGTAAGTGTTAATCCCTCTGATTGAGAGTATGTGGCTACAAATTAAACACACATCATGATTCCTTCATCTCCCACACCATTGTGTCCTCAAGCAGAAGACCGGGAGTGTTGAACAATCCAAGGAACATTTTAGATATCAGCATGTTATTGAAAAGGGTTCACAAGATCAGAATGTCCTTGTTAAATTGGGACAATTGAGATGATCTGGCTTTGAGCTTGAGTAATAATTAATGCTGAATTCACATACCACTGAGAAGTAAAAACTCCATAAAAGGTTGTGTTTTCCCAATCCTCTTTTCGAGTAGACAGAACAAACATATCCTGAATAACATTAAATGGGAAGCCATCATCAGGAAGAGAACAGGATAGCTGGGCTTTCAGGAATGTTGTCCACCTTTTCTGAAGCACACGTTCTCCTCCTATATCACCCTGTGGAAACATTTCAGTCATGAGTATTACTAGCAGCCAGAATAAGCACAGCACGGTAGTTATTATCTGACATTGTAACAGTGGAACCATCATAAAATAGCCATAACTCGAAGCAACAGAAACAACAATTTCTTCAGACATTCTGTACATCACAATCTTCAAGACTGTTAAGAGTAATGCAAGTTTCTTCACATAGGACACATCTGCAATCAGAGCCCACAACAAGATAGTTTACTCTAGTAATGTACACTGGGACTGGTTAACCCGGTAATGTACACTAAGGCTGTTTCATTCCTATTCATTCACGGGACGTGGGTGTCGCTGGCTGGGCTAGTATTTATTGCCCATCCCTAGCTGCCCTTCAGAACGTGCTGTTGAGTTGCCTTCTTGAACTGCTACGGTCCCACCTGCTGTAGTTTGACCCCCAATGCCCTTAGGGATGGAATGCCAAGATTTTGACCCCGTAACAGTGAAGAAACAATGATGTATTTCCATGTCAGGATGGTGAGTGGCTTGGAGGGGAACTTGCGGGGGGTGATATTCCCATGTATCTGCTGCCCTTGTCTTTCTAGATGGAAGTGCTTGTGGGTTTGGAAGATGCTGCCTAAGGATGTTGGATAAATTTTGCAGTGCATCTTGCGGATAGTACACACTACTGCTACTCTGCATCGGTGGTGCAGGGAGTGGATATTTGTGGATGCGGTGCCAATCAGGCAGGCTGTTTTGTCCTGGATGGTATCAAGCACCCATCCAGGCAAGTGGGGAGTATTCCATCAAACTCCTGAATTGTGCCTTGCCGATGGTGGGCAGGCATAGGGGAGTCAGGACATGAGTTACTTGCCGCAGTATTCCAAGTTGGGTTACTGCATTAGTGTTCACTGGCACCAGTTTACTCTAGTAATGTTCACCGAGACTGCGTTACTCCAGTTGTTTCCATGATGTACACCACTTATTATACCAGTAACTGAACTAAACTATTACAGCTACCTATGAGCAGAATGAAACAAGAATGTATGGAAAAGACATTTTTCTCCTCAATTCACTTCTCATTTTATTCACTAATGTCAGACAAAATGATGCAGCCAAAAGTTCAGTGTTATCCTCATCAGCAGCTCTGAAGAATGTAATGGCAGTAGTAACAGCAATGGCAATCTGTCACTGCCTGGGCCATAATCATCACATCAATGCATAATAACGCCCTAAGTTTAATGGTGAGCTATATAACACCACTATTATCAAATTTGATATTGTCGTTTGAAATGCAGAGATTATTGACACGAGAAGTAGCTGATACGAGTAATTGGATCTGAATGGCTGATCTGACAAAAGAAAATGAAATCTTCAAGCTTTCAGCTTCCTGCTGAGCTTCATGTACAGTTTCAGAATTGAGGACACAGTGCATTTCTGACACTTTGTTAACAATTGTATTGACTGTTTAAAGACCATCAGAATTGAAAAAAATCAAAGTTGACAGAAAAATGAGACAATTTGATCAAGCCTTCACCTCTCAATGTCACAGAAACTGTTCTATAAGTTCCAGTCGTTCTTAGATTGATCAGAGTTGTTCAGAGACAAGGACGGGAAGGATTTTAACTGGGAGCTGTCGTTCAGCGGATTGGCAGATGGGATGCATGGTGAATAGGTGCAAAAGAGGGAGCAGGTAAAATATTTGGTTAAAATAGTGAGGCTTATAGGATGCTCCTTAAAATTCTTTGACAAAATCTTCAGTTGTCTGACCCATAATCTTTTTGTATGGTTTGGTTTATTAACGCCGTTATGAACAGCCTTGGAATATTTTGGTGTTTTTAATGTTCCTTATAAACATAAGTTGTTGTCATGCCTCAGTTAAGTTACTGCCTCAAGGCAGACTTTAATGATTGCCGCAGACTGGAAACCTTACTGGAGTCTAAATTATTAATATACTTGTATCACCATGTCCACAAAGACTGCTTTATTTTTAAATTGTACACCAGGGCTGGGGACACCTTAGAATTGTACACCAGGGCTGGGGGCACCTCAGAATTGTACACCAGGGCTGGGGATACCTCAGAATT